>CM029541.1:18172971-18235471 GCA_017141395.1 Laodelphax striatellus | reverse complement strand
AGGAGGAGGAAGAGGAGGAGGAGAAAGAGGAGTAGAAGTAGAAGATGATAAAGGAGGAGAGGATAAGGAGAGGATAAGGAGAGGAAGAAGATGAAGAGGAAAAGAGAGAAAAGGTCAAAAAAGACAGAGCAAGATGACAAGAAGAATAAGTAGTACATAATAGAAGACCGGAGGCGTTGAAACTGTTTGAAATGATTAGATTTCAAGCATGGAAATTGTTTCAAAATGGCTAATAAATAGTTGGCCATTGTTTCATGACAAGCAGGTTGCAATTTGGGGTGAGAATTTCTGAGTTTGTTGCCAAAATTGGGTTACAAAATCACACATTAATATTAAGATTGCTGAAGATGTTGCTAATTCTATATGACTGTGTAAATTATAATAATCCATTTCCACATCTATAGGTTATTTTTACCATCAATTTATAGCTTTCGGAGGCGACGAAACGGTTCCAATGCCTACAAGGAAATCATCATCCCTCACCATCACCCCTCTCATTACCGACGCACAAGCCTAGAGCTCATGTGGGCATCTACTTCAGAAAAAAGAAAAGAAAGCATTGATTCCAGTTTTTACACTGATTTAGTTTTAAACTTCACGTTGATTTCTATTTTACATTGCTTTCAGCATTACATTCCATCAAGCTTTATAATTAAGTGAAACCTGTGTAAGGCGGACTCTGTGTAAGACGGACACCTGTTGAAACGGAATGTTATTTCTGGTCCCAAGGAGCTTTGTATAATGGTAAAAGTACCTTTGTAAGCCGGAAACCTGCTAAAACGGAAAATATTTTTCAGTCCGGTTGTAATATTTCTATAATAATTTATTAGAGAAACGAGAATCCAAAGAAAGCTATATAATCATTATGTATTCACAGCAGTTTATTAACTACAACATCCAATAATTTCTTCCATCTTTAAATTTCTCCTAGCTTCAGATTAATTCCAGCTTAAAAAATTGCTTTTATTTGTTATTGATTCTTTTGTGTTGCTTATACCTATCAGTACAGTGATCACTCTTGGAGAGCGGTTGCTAAGTAATCATGTGGTTAAGTAACAAACATTCAAGACTGCTCTTGGATGGGTGACCGACACAAAAAAAAATAAGGCGAGGTGGAACCTCTACCCGTAGGGTATGGTCTCCCCACCAATGAAAAGCCATACGATAGAAAAACTATCAATTTCAAAAATGTTCCATTTTTTTATGAATATTTAAAACATTTGTTTCAAGGTTCAAGAAACCTTCAACTGTCGTCTGCATACACGTGTGCGTCCAGTCTCATATGGTTTAAAGTCATGCTGAAATACCGTGACATTCATATTTGAATTTGACGCTTGGCATTAGATAGACTAGCAGCCCCCCGTGCTTTGCAATTAAACTCCACAAAACAGAACTATAATGAATTCTCCTCTACTGATTTTATCAAAGATTCAATTGAATTATTTTCTGGATTAGTCCCCTGAAATTTTGTTAAATATCATGTTAAAACTCAATATCAATATTGTATCGATTGTAATCAGGGTAGTGGCACAAATTAATAGTGAATTGAATTGAAAAATTAATTTCACAAAATAAAGTAATGAATTGGCCCAAGCCAGAAATCAATTGAAAATATTGGGAAGAGGAGTGAGAGAAGTGGTATATATGAAATATGGCATATATGCCTCAAGTTGTTCTTGATGGGTGAACAGAGCTTTATATGCTTATAGTATGTAGCATAATATATGCTCAAATATACTGACTGTATAATATATATTGATCTTTTGTCAAGTAAGCTGGCTGTGAGTTGAATTCCCATTTATGGTCAACATTTTTAAATAAGGGCCGGTATAAATTGCATTAGTTTTGCATATATTCCACACGAAAAAAGTTCTTATACTGCAAAATTTATGAAAAAACTATGATTCCATATTAGTATTAGTATTTAGATTTCAATATCAGATATTAGTATTCTTTTACCTCATCGAGAATTTCTTTTTCTTAATTAGTAATTGCTGATAACTACACACAAAAACTGATCCAGCTGATTACTTAATAAGTAATTTCTTAAAATAGTGAGATAAAACTGTCGGAAATACTGTTCCAAAGAACTAAAGGATAATAGATTTCTAGAATATAACCTTTAAGATATGATTTGAATAATAATGGTGGAAAATAAGATGAATGTTCACTGGAAGACAAGAGAGTAATTAGCCTGTCATAACTTTTAATCATTACTAATATAAGTAAAATTCAATCATTACTAAAATTTAAAATTACTAATATCAGTCTTTGAATAGTAAGACTGATATTAGTTAAATTTCTTGTCATCACTTTACAAAGTAATGTTAAATGGGATAATCACATTGTTTTGCTGTGTAATGAGATATCTAAATGTATTTTTATGCTGTATAGATTAAGAAATATTGTTGGTCCTGATGTGTTGGTGGCTGTATATCATGCTTACATGCAATCACACTTGTTATATGGAATTCTGGCATGGGGTAGAGATACTAATGTCAAGAAGCTTTTTGTCTTACAAAAAAGGGCTTTAAGAATAATTTGTAGAGTAAATAGTAGAACCCATTGCCGACCTCTTTTTAAGAAGCTAAATATCATGTGAGTTTATGCTTTGTATGTGTTTGAATGTATAATATATACCAGAAAAAATCTATCCATTCTGCCTATAAATAGTAACATTCACAACCATTTTACTAGACAAGCAGAAGCGCTCAGATTATCACAATGTAACTATCATTTAACATTGAAAAGTTTTGTTGAATTTGGAAAAAGATTATATAATAAGCTACCTGCTGATATTAAAGAGCTTGCATAGTTTTAAGGTCCGTTGAAAAAAACTTTTTATTGAAATATGTCCATACGATTACAATGATTTGTGGTGATATTTTTATGATGGAACTTATTAATTTTCTGCCTGTGATGCTCAACTGTGATATCTGTTTTTGTGATTGTAAATTTGTCTTGCTTATTAGTAGAACCTACCATATCTGTTGAATGCAAGTTGGCTAAATTGAATTGTTGATTGAAATTTGTATTTTTGACGTTGTCTCGCATTGTGTTTGTGATTTTGACAATAAATGAATATTGAATCTTGAATCATTCTATAAGTATTTATCACTTTCCAGAACAACCAGTCACTTATAATAATATAATATTGAATAATGAATTTTATTTTCATCCATAAAAATACAATACAGTACATAATTAATCAATACTGGAAATTAACTGACCACTACATCCAGTAAACGTGGTCAGTGTGCTACTATATTCAATACTTAGAAAACAAAAGTGCATGTGAGTCTAGTGAGCATCACACAAATATTACAAATAAAAATACTGCCTGCAGCGCAACAAAATGGATATACCAATAAAATAAAACAAGAAACATATGAAAGATAGATCAGTACTTCAGACCTCATGATTTACAATAAAAATTAATCATTCAATTACTTATTAAAATAAGAGTATTCCAATCCTTTCTAGCATTAACCATTATACATTTTAGTACTCTACCTTAAAATGTTCCTGACAATCCAAGTGTCATTTAGTTCAAATAACCAAAATAGCTCTCTTACAGATAAGAGTGTGAGAAGCACATCTCCTTAAATCAATTGGCATTTTGTTAAAAATATAAGGCCCCAGAAACAGAAACGAATGCCGAAAAATCTCTTTATTTACTTTACGGGTCCTGCATAGCAGACAATCAGTACTTTCGGAATAGCAGATTTTCGGAATTATTAATATTGTTACCACTTATCAGGTAGAATATTTTCAGAACCTTAAACACAAATAAGTTTTGAATAGGCAATATATTCAACTGACAGTATAATGGGAAAGAGCTCTCCCTTCTATTTTTACATAAAATTATTCTTAAAAAGTAATTCTGAGTTACACGCAATCTGTTTATAAGAAATTTGAATGTACCACCCCAGCATACCAAACCATACTGCAATCTTGAGTGAATTAGGGCATAATACAAAGTTTTCATCATTGATACATTCATCGCATATATTTCTAAGAAAGTAAAACTTTCTTATTGCACTCATAATATTTCCATGCAAATTATCAATATTTTTCCCCCATGACATTCTTTCATCGAAATTTAATCCCAAATATTTGAAAGAATTGACTTTCTCGACTACATCACAATCACAAATTTCACGCCTGCAATCATGATTATGGTATACAATTGGGGTAGCAAAATCAAAAGCTCTAATTATTTCAATAGAAAAGATGAAAAAAATGCCTTTCAAGTAGTTTCTTCTAAAACTTCAAAAATAAGGTGATCTTATTAAATCATCTGCACCCCGCCATTAAGCCTGCATTACCCACTCAGCAACCCTGTGCCTAAACGTAAGTGACTCGACCTGCCACAGCTTCAACTATTTCTGGAGGTTGATTTCTATAATTATTATAGCCACTGGGAAATATAATATGAATTATGCCTTTGTAGGCTAATGCTGATTGTAGGATTATATAAACGTGACATACTTTGAAATCTGGTTAGATGACTGTGTTGAATTTCCCTGAAAATGGTATCCTTATTATCAAATATGAAGATTGTTAATAAATGTTTTTATAAAAATCTGCCTTAACTGGATATATATTTCAGTGAATTGGTAGGGAAACGCTGGTTCTTTTGTATTATTAGCTACAGTCATATTCCCGTTTGCAATCTATTCAGCATGAGCGTGTTATTCTGATCACAAAACTATCAAGATTCGCCGGCCGGCGTTGACTCAAGTTATCATACATGTAAAAATAATAATATCAAGTTACTAACCTTTCTGGTTCTCTGAGGTGAACACGGGAGACAAAAAGCAGCGGCAATTCAACTTCAAATGCAAAACTTTAAATGCAATAAATATTGTAATGCAAAACTTGTCACTTGGATGTTCAATTCACTGAGTTCATTTAGACACTGACTGACGCGCCAACAAATAAGCGGGAAGATGCTAGCTTTGGCGCCAAGGGACGCGTCAGTGCTGCCACTACTTTGGCGCTAAGGGACGCGTCAGTGCTGCCACTACTAGATAGATGTTATTGAGCTAAATAGCTCATAATTAATTATTCATTATTAAAAATTATTTTTCCAGAACTATAATCAGATTCAGTTATTATCTACTGCACAAATATTAAAAAATATATTATTATAGATATTGATTTTAAACAAGTTAGAGAGACAGCGGGAGCGGCAGCATCGCTTTCTCTTGGCAAGAATGGGAACTACTGGCTGGTGTAGGTATAGCAGGATCCATTTAACTTGTCAGAGAACAGCTGATTGATGTACGCTCGTTTACTAACGTTAAATCAGCTGTTCTCTGACAAGTTAAATGGATCTTGCTATATAGGCCAGAGCGCGATATAGTAATAGAAGCCGATGCTATTCACTTGTACAGAGGCAATTGATTTTCGTCCGGCGCACTTTTCAAGTATTTCAATTTTTATCGTATTTTCATCACGTTTCAAAGTCAGAAAAAGCTGAATTCTTATGAAAATCAAGCTGAGGAATCGATTCAGACAGCTTTCAAGCAAGTACGTGCTGGAGTTATTCAGTAAAATCAATTTAAACAACAGAAATTGATTAAGTTTCAGGATTTTTGCTTTGGAGATAACTTGAAAAATATCACAGTTAAATTCTTGAAATATTTATATACAATTCTGTAGAGAATTCTACGTTATATAAGTTGTGTTTTTAACCCTATATACCTCACATAACTCTATAAAAAATAAGACCGGAATTATTTTTGGCATTTTTGACAGCCTGTAACTCAATAACGAAGGGTTTCCGGGTATGGGTTTATCAGATGTTTCTATCCTAGAGTTCATTGATTGAAGACTTAACTTCGTTCAGACTTCGCTTCGCTCAGTCTTCTCTTCACTTGGTCAAAAACTACTCTTATTGCAATTGTAAAGAAGAGAATTGAGAACTAGGATACAATTTTATAATAATTTATTATCATTCCTGTACAATATTCACAGAGCATATGATCACAAAATTCCTAATAGATAATACATAATATTACTAATAAATAATTGTTTTGTTAAGAAAATATATTTAATAAACATACATACATTCATAATACAGTAATAGCATCTGAAGGTAAACTTTAAAGCTAATTCATATCATGAATGGAATATTGGAATATTACACCAGGAATTAAATTTCATTATTGCAATGTAATTATTGCTAGACCTATTATTATTTTAAAAATATTTATTAGTACAGTAGAGTCTGGGTTATCCGACCTGCCGGGGCAATTTATTATCGGTCATTTATCTGGAGTTTTCGCAGAAGACAGTTGCGCGTTATTGGATTTTGTGCAATCGGCATATTGTGTATAATATATCGATATACGTAAGTGATATACCGTACTATTGATGAATAATCTATTTCTTATTATTTATGTATCAAAATGTTTTCCTTTATTTTAATTTGTTCAGAAAAATGCAGGTTTCCATACAAGATTACAGGATATAGGATATGGTTGTAGAACTACATCTTGAATTTATAATAGAATTCGAGCATGATACTTATGTTTTTCTTTCCATCCAGGAATACTTCATTCCTCCAAAAATGCCTAAAATATTGAAATAAAGCTATTGCACATTAAGTAGACACCCAGGGTACGCTACCTTATAAAAAAAACTTTTAACAGAGACTTTAACACAAATTAATAATAGATTATTATATTAGGGTAAGCTTAAAATTAAATTTGCAGGTCTAAACATTTTCCGAAGTTGAGTTGAACACAACTTAACTCTTCACAAGATATAGCAGGATTATTTTAACTTGTCAGAAAACAGCTGATTTAACGTCAGTAAAGGAGCGTACATCAATCAGCTGTTTTCTGACTATTCAAAATAATCCTGCTATACATCAACAAAGAATGTTCGAAAGGAACTACAAAAAATAGAGCTTAAAGAATGAGAAAATATTAGACTATAGTTTTGAGAAATACTCACAATAAACGCATTACATTTCATGATGGTATGAATGGTAGAAACAAAATCATAAAAAAATAATCAATACGTTCGAAACAATACGATCGTAATATGGTGAGTCATCTTTCTACAACTCAATAGATGATTCACGAATAATGTTAATTTGAAAATTATTTTTAATAGCGTAGTCGACAATTATTATGACATAATTATTTCAAGGAAGTTTTTGACGAAGGTATCCATTCAATTTTATTATAAATAATACATAAATTCGATACCGTAAAATAAAATACTAGACATTATAAATATAAATACCACACAAAATACTACTATTCAATACTACACGCAAACTAAAAGTTATGGTAATCTTATCGATACTAAACATTTCAAGTACATTTCTAGTGATTCACTTTAAAGGTTCACAAAAAATGAACTCTTAGTCTTAAAAATCCATAATTGTACCAGAAGAAGTATGAACCATCGAATTACAAATTATACACATTATTATGTAACCGAAATTACTGTAGATACTTGGCTATTCAGTTATTTGATCGCAACACTGTATTTTATCGTCAATCTTAAAGCAGTTGTAAATAATGATAAATTAGTTATAACCAATAAGGACAAAAATACAGATAAGATAAAATCTTATATAATAAGATCGTTATAAATCTACGTCATTTATTTTATTACAAAATATCAAATTCCATTGTACTAAATTACATATAGATTATTTTTTTTAATATGGGTAGATAGTTGTAAAGGCACTTTTTTATTCGTAAGATAATCACAATTTTTAAAGGCAATATTTTCTCACAGATATAATAATTATTTCTCTCAATAAGTTAGGTTTTCATACAACACTTAATTGAACAAACATAAAGTTAAAATATTTCTCTCAATAATTTATTATAGCCTACAGCACACCTCATTTAAACAAACATTAAGTTCAGGCCAATATTACTTCTCTGCAACATAGTACCTACATATTTATTTTAAGAAACATGACACGTATAGAGTGTTATAGTCTAGTCTGGCAACAGAAAAAAGAGCCTTCAAAATAAGAACTCTACTGTGCAGAGAGAGCGCACGTTATGCAATGCAGCAGTTTATCTCACTCGCTCACTAGAGTAGTGGTACTATGTGATACTGTATCGTTTCAGTGATACGATGCGCGAAGGTTCTTTTGTCTGTTGCCAGACTTTTTTATTCATTTATTTGGAATAACTTTCACTCGAAAAAAGGAAGCACCACAAAAATAGGTAGAAAATCTTATACTCTCAAAGGAAAGTTCTTCTTGGAAACATAATAAATTTGAAAGTGATTCAGTTACTTTGCGACAGTATTAAGTAAATACAAATTATAGATTTAAGTTATACAGTATTAGCCTAATTTTTGCGACAATTTTTAATGTGAAAACAAATTTCAGAATATCGACTTCCCGGTAGGGAAGTATTTTTTTGCATTAAGGTGCGAATACACATTGCCAGACGTCTGGCATCATTCCACTATACAGCCGTTTGTGTGCCATCCTAAAAACATCAACCCTCTTTTATTCTATCTGTTCCTGAAATAAAACCTGTCTAATACGGAACGCGACCGGACTGAAAAAACTTTTCCGTTTTAGCAGGTTTCCGGCTTACAAAGGTACTTTTACCTTTATACAAAATTCCTTGGGACCAGAAAACCATTCCGTCTCAACAGGTTTCCGTCTTACACAGGGTCCGCCTTAAGGTGGGTTTTCGTTACTGCGACAAAGTGCCGCAGCGGAGCCCGAACCAGCGTTGCCAGATGCACTTGATGAGAAATCCCCACTATAAATTGTTGGGATTTTTCATCAATTGCATCTGGCAACGCTGGTTTGGGCTCCGCTGCGGCACTTTGTCGCAGTAACGAAAACCCACCTTTAGACAGGTTTTATGGTTTTTGTATCATGCGTGTCACATATTCACATCCCACAGTATCATATTGTTCTCTACGACTTCTTCAAACCACTTCCGTTTCTCCTCATCGCTAAACGCGGGAGCCAACGTTTTCAGCTCCAACTGTAGCAGGGCTTCGTTTTGCAACAGTGTGTTGAGCTGTTTCAACAGAGCCGTGTCGCCGTGTATCTTCAGCAGGCTGGGGTAGTTGAAAAAGTAGAAGCTGACCCTGAGATTTTGTAGAGCCCATTTTTCCATCGTGGCATTACCGCTGGCGGACAGGACTTTGCCCGTGTGTTCTGCGTACCACGGCGAGAAGTAGGAACTCAGTTCGCCGGTGGAAAGTGAGCTGATTCCTCGACTCTTCAGACGGTCTTTTATTCGCTTGTAGACGATTGGCGTGTAGACGAACACCTGTTCAGACAGAAAACATTCGGTTTTTATATTTATTTATTTATTACATCACATTGATATAAACTAAACAAGCACCATGACATCATGATACAAATTGACAAGTTTAAGAAAGAAAGAGAGAAGAAAAGAGAGTAGAAAAAGTTTACATGTGATCAGAACCCAAAAATAAAATAGAAGTAAATTAAGTAATACAACTCAGGAAGTCGATGAATAACATTATTCTACTTCTAAAAACATTATAAAAGGCTTCAAGCTTGGTCATTAATACAAACAGCAGAAATCTACTTATACATCAATTAAAATAGATACTATAAAGAGAATTATGTAATAGCGAATCCATCTATAAATAATTGTTCAAATTTAATATTGGGTGATTCAAAAGATACCGCTTTAACCCTTTAAAATTTACAGCGTATTCTGAAAGAAATATCATCAGACAACTTCTGTTATATATCTTTACAAAGAAAGTAGCACTAAATAAAGTTTTTCATACACCACAAAGAAGTTCTGAGGAGAATGCCCCATATGACCTTCCTCCAGACACTCGAGAGCGGTATCAATCCCAAACCTCCCTCGCAAAACTTGTTGTTCCACACTATCTGGCAGCACGTTATGGCGTAACTTTGTTTTGGATGGCTGCAGGTATATGTGTTTCAACACCGCGATGTCAATGTGAATGGATATTGATTGATTTGGAAAACGAGAAATAACAGTTAATCAAATTGTTAGGGAACGCTCTGAACTTCTTTGTGAAGCGTGAAAAAATTCTCTAATTGATACTCTTTCGGAAAATGACAACTTTGTGGTAATCAGAAGGTTCTGCGGAAAGCGATTATGGCCTTTTCTACCCTTTAAACAAGCAAAAAGTTTTAAAGTTTTGGGTAATTTTTGAATCACTCCCAAGCTGTTACACCCATCTCATAACCATCTATATGTTAACCTCAGACTAGGCGGCTCCACAAGCAGATATTTTCGACCACAATTCACCTGATTATAATCTCACTTTTACCAAGAAATAAGAGTGGAATAAAGATGTCCGCCGTTTTAACAGAGATACAAGAAACCGCGCTATCTGGCCATCTTGCAATCGGGGCTTAATTCTTTTTCAACGGAACCATACTACCCATAACATCGATTTGA
This sequence comes from Laodelphax striatellus, assembly GCA_017141395.1. Lineage (NCBI taxonomy): Eukaryota > Metazoa > Arthropoda > Insecta > Hemiptera > Delphacidae > Laodelphax > Laodelphax striatellus. The sequence continues at coordinate 18,225,050 of CM029541.1, read as the reverse complement.
GACTGAGCCATTGCCGTACTGGTTAGTCAGGCAAGACAGAACGAATTATTGTCACGTTCAGGTCGCGAATGATTTCATGGAGCTGCGTTGCGCGCCCAAACGGCACTGCACCGATGCAATGACTACCATCGTGGTGTGTGTTGCTTCCTGCTAACTAACTATGCATACCGGTGACTAAACCGTGCAACTAATCTCTTCGTCTGATCTATCTTACGACTGAACCGGTATTGAACCAGTGTACGCGCCTAGCTCCGCTAATTCAACTGTACAAGAATATTCAAACTTATAGAAATTTGATCAAAAAATTGCCCTGATTACTTTGAGTTACCATATTCTGAAATTAAATTTTACGATGAAAAAGGAACGTTCATAAATTTAATACAGTCCTGAAGCTATTGAATTTGCTGTATATTCTAATAGAGTGTATTATTCATTAAAAAACGTTATATTATTGAGTAATTCAAAGCTTCAGATTCTTTGTATACCACAGTATTAAATAATCCAATTCAGTTCATTTATTGATACAAGCACAAATCATTGAAATATGATTTGGGAGACAAACAATAGGCTCAGCCAAAAACATAATTCTTCATTCTTATATGTGAATTTCAATGTTACTATACTCACTTTCATAAACTACTACATTTCATTTATTCATTCGTATTATTATTACAGTGGATCCTTGAGTTTTAGGTTAGTGCACATCGTTGTCAAGACAAGACAAAATTGTCACGTTTGTCACACACCACATAGCTTCTAAGAAGCTGACACTACCGACGCAATGACCAATCGGTGTGCTGCTCATCGTGCCAAACTATGCAAGTAGTATTGGTGATCAAACGTGACCAACTGTCTTGTCTTGGTCTCCTGACTAAACCGGTGCACGCCCAGCCCCTCCGCTGCATCAAGTGACAGAGGAGAAAAATTTTGTTGTGTAGGGAATTCATTAAAACGGGATGCAAATATGAATTCCATAATACATTTGTTTTAAGGATTTAAATAAATAAATAATTATAAAATGGATAAAAAATAAATAATAAATAACACTTGAATCGGGGTTCAAAAACTGGTGGTTCCTGGCTGCATGATAAATGTTCGCTTCTTGTAACAGGTAGGAAAATACTTTCACAAATAACCTTAATTCCCACCACCTTAATTTATTTTATGTTGTATTTGTTAAATATATATTTGTTGAATTTTTCTCGAATTTGTTGAATTTAATTTGATTAATATAAATATTGCACCTGATAGCCGAATTGCCCGTGGTATACGAAGCGATGCATAGTGCGACCAAAACTGCGTGGCTCGCCGACAGACGCCGCGTCGCTGACTTTGACGTAGCGCGACATCTGCTGAGCGACAGCGTCCGTGCAGCGGGCCGCGATTTCGTCGCCGGCGACACCGGCCGCCTTATTGCGTCGCGCCATTGTACGAACCAGCACAAAGCAGTAGCGGTCGCCTGCCGCTGTCGTTGCTAACGTGTGTCGCGGTCTATGCCTGCTTTTCCAATACAAACGAAAAATGCAATTAATCCATTCAGTTAGTTCATTTATTGACAGATGAAGGAAGGCTGGGAGAGATGGTGGGTGGAGGAGGTAAGACAAGGGCTGTGAAGAAGAATCCCCGAATAGGTATGTTTGGGAAGTGAAAAGAAGAAGAAGAAGTTGTGTTATTTATTGAAAATTGTTTGACCTGATCAACAAAATAACAATATAGATTAATACAAGGGCATTGCTGAATGTATCAAACTGGTACATTAACAAATATCAAGATAAAAAGAAAACCGAATGATATAATATCGATAACGGCAGTAATTGGGATTACAATAAAGCAGTAGTTTTCACACGTATCTCAGTCTTTTCAGAAAATCTGTCAAGAGGAAGAAGAAAGTGGAAGAAAAAGAGGAAGAAGAAGAAGAAGAAAGAAGAAGAAGTTAAAGAAAGAGAAGAAGACACTATAACCATAGACGATAGGAAACTATTATTCTATAAGTATTCTAATTGTCTATGCTATAACTAAATTCATAGGCTCCATTCGAGTACTACATTCCGCGCTAGAACGGAAAAGTGTCGTTACAGTCCTACTTCTCCGGAAAAGTAGTGCTTTTCTCACTGCAATCAGACAAGAATAGCCACTTTAAGTTCATGTAGAAACCGACAATTCCAGTTCTTAAGATAGTATTCAATATTAAAGACAATGATAAAAAATGGTAATGAATGGTAAAAAAAAAACAAATTATTTTGTCTTCGGTTGTACTGTATTTCTCAAGGCCTCAAATCAAAGTGCAGGAAATAGTCAAGTGGTGAAGCAACTAGGAATAGCCACCCTTCTAAGCAACTGTAGGAACAGCCAAATTCTGCCAACTGTAGGAACAGCCTGCCTCTAAGCAACCGGTATCTAAATAACTGCCACTCAGGTTAATTTTATTTGGCGCTTACATTGTGAGTGATAGAGAGGTAATATTTCTATGCTGTTGTACTCTACGGCACCGTGCAACATCAAGAAGTTATTAGTTGATGCGTCTTTATGGCTTTTATTATGGGGAGACTTTTCGGTGTTCTGGTCATTTAGAATCATCCACTTCCGCTGCGGGAAATGTGGAAATGATAGGTTATGTAGTCAACATTGAATTCTCACTGAATTTTCACGAATCGCTCCAAAAATCTTCAAATCAATTATTTTGATTTATAGATTGAACATTCAGATAATTAAAACTTAACTCACAATACCACATTTTAAACCAAGAAGCAGAGAACATTCCCCAGGAGAGAATATTCTATCTATCTATTTACCAAGTTAATTGAATGGATCTTGCGAATCACAGAGTGAATTCGACAGGTAGAATCACTACCACCTAGAGTAAATTTACATTCATATTTTCATTTAAAATCTTTCTTACTCATGTTTTTGTTCAGTTAATTCATGCTGTATTTATTATTTTTAAAATGACGTTCGATTGTGTAAATGACTTTTATGACCTAGGAATTTAAGCGACATGATTTTGTAATCTGCGTGAATAAAGTGATTATTCTATTCTATTCTAATTCAACCCTGCCTAACATAATATACCTCAACCATGAGTTGAACTGAAGTTTCTCAAGGCTAATGTGTATTTACTAAGAGACTCATTTTTGGGAAATGAGATTGTTTTGAATTAGTCTTTCCAATAGTTTCTATTACCGTGGCCACGACTAGTAAAGCCTTTTGAGTTGTTAAGCTGATCAACATTCAGCCCATCGCGGACCACTGTATGACGTCATGGAAACTCCCAGCGCTATGGCTTCTGAATTTAGGTGGTGGTAGTGAGTGAACTGACCAAGATTCCTGGCAATGATGGCGGGCGACCAGCTGCTGGTGAATGCCTGCCAGGGATGGTCCATCTTCTCGATGTGCAGGCGTAGTTGGTGCGGAAGTAGGCCTGCACTGGCTGGCCAATGCGTCGCAGAACTCCAGCGTGGAAGTCGCCCTGGATCACCGGCCGCGAGCCGCTGTGCTCGAGTTCGCGTTTAAGCAAATGAAGACAATAATTGAGAATTAATACGAAAGAAAAACGGAATTTAAACAAGAAAAGGCAAATACAGAAATTGGAATACAATTGAATCGATTGAAATACGAAATCAAAACTTTATTAATGAGGTGCAAGATAATGGTTGAAGGAATTGAATAAAAGAATAATATGCGTGCGTTTTCACTGAGTATTTCTGTTGTATAATATTAAGGGCTGAATTTATGAACGTACCTTACATAAGGAACTTCTGTGATTGACTTACGCAAATACTGAGCTAAAGGAGAAGGCAGTCATGTTGGATTTTTATTTCAATGTAAAATTTGAGGAAGTTTTCCAAATTCTTTAAATAATCGGTGTGTGTTGTTTAGCGTTGAATCTAAAGTGTGCGGAGCACTGTGACTAAAAGTGACGAAACTCGTCTTGCCTTGTCTTGACTGACCGGTGTACGCCTAGCCTAATGATGTAATCATGAGTAGTAATGTGATAAAGAAAGGCTATTCACAGTATATGCTGAGCTTGGCGACGAAGCAACACACCTGGATGCAATGACCTTTCTTGGTGTGTTTTGCATCATACAATTATCTGAAGCTATCGTGGTGTGACTCAAACGTGAAATAATCTCTGTCTTGTCTCTATTCCTGACTGTGTAACCGGTGCATGCTTCCAGCCTTAAGGTGGAGTTAGGGCACAACGCTAATATCGAATGGGATCAGCTGATTCCAAATATTTGATTCCTCATGGTGTGAAAACCAACAAGCGCAACTGCTATATGAAGTGAAACGTTTTGGTGAATTTTCAAACAATAACAATTGAAAATGCCTGTGAGATTTGTACCCAGAGATAATATGGATCATTCCATACGCGTACACCGTGGTTAGTCAAGACAAGATCAGACAAGAGAAGATTAGTCACGTCATAGTATCATATAAGTTGTTTATGGTGTGCGCAGCACACACTGATTCAATGACTAATCGGTGTGTGTCAGTTTCATGCCACCATGGAAGTACCGTGACTAAACCGTCTTGTCTCTACGGATTCAACCAGTGTTTCCAGTCAATGACGTAATCATGAGTGGTAATGTGTTAAAGGCTGGCTGCGTGAAGCAACGGTTAGTAGTAAGACGAGGCAATTAGTCATAGGTACTCACATAGTTGCTTAAGTAAGGCAGCAAAACACAGAGATGCAATGCATCAATCGGTGTGTTTTGCTCTGGCAAAGCAACCATATGTGGAATTACCGTAGTGATCAAACGTTACTAATCTCGTCGTCTTGACTAACCGGTGTACGCCCAGCCTAAAATGTAAATGAAAGAAATGAATGAAAATGTTACAAACCTCTCGCTGCCTATTGGGCCACCACTCAAACAGAAAACATCAACGATAGTTCAGTCATCTACCGCAAAGCGATCGGTGTCATTGCGAGGCACCACTCGCATGCTGATGTTCAAATAACCAAACCTTGACATTGACAGCGACGCCCGATTATTTCTCCGCGCGCCGAGTAGTATGGTGTCACTAAAGCGGTAAATACTAAACAAACCGCCACTTTTACAACGCACTCTGTGATCGGCTGGAGGAAACAGTTTCTGATTATTCCCCGCCGACAATTAGCTTGTGTATTGTCCGGTGTGTTACCTGTTTACACAGGCACTTGGTGGTGATTGGTTGAGAATGCTGGTCTCCCATTGGCTGTACCATGCTGTTGTAGACATGACTTGCTGGTCGACAAGGAGGTGATTGGCTTATTGTGGCGAGTGTCCCACTGGAAGAGAGACAACAGAGAGAAAATATCATTATTGACAAGAAATTGATACAAGACGGAAAGACACAGTGCTCTTATCTAAAACAGACGTTTCATTCATTTATTCATTCATTCATTCATTTACTGCGAAGATACATTAAAATGTGGAAGAATCAACAGATGAACATTTGTCCAAAACTGCTTTTCCCTAAATTTTGACAAATATTCCAGAGGCAGTGTTGTTGATTCATCTTACTGAAATGGAGTCCAAAAACTAACTAACAATACCTTAAATTTAAGATGGCTACATGACAAAGTCACCACTGGAACAAAATACTAAAAAACTTTGTAAAATAATATATTTACTGAATCAAGCATGTGACAGGAAAGATTGAAAGACAAAAATCCACTTGTCAGCTGTTATTGCGAATTAATAGAATTTGTGATAATTGAGGAGAAAGCTGAAACTTTACTATTATTACATGATCATTAATAACAAAAAAAATTATACAATACTGAAAGTCAGTGCCTGATCTAAGACTTTGTAATGTGAATTTATAGAATTTGCCTTGATAATTGAGGAAGAAAGCTGAACTTTTGTACTATTATTACATTGACCATTATTTAAAAACTGATAAAAAAGACGGAACGTCAGGGGTTTCTGAGTCGGTCAATAAGCATGTTTATGGATCAATAATATTGATAGTAGGCATTGAATCAATAAAACATGTGTGTTTTCAAATGCCAAAAAAAATTAATTCAATAGTTTATTGAACAACAGAGGAACCGGACATAAAAGTCAGAGCCGGACCTACAAATTGGTATTGAAATTTTGTGAGAATTGTGAAGAAATCTGAAACTAATACACCAGTAACTTAGAGAAAAGGGAGTGGCAATGCTGATGACGTAGAACGCCTACAAAAATTCGAAGAGCCGTCTGATTGGCCAACGAGACGGCATTTTACAATTTCAACCAATCGGAAGCCAGTAGCTCGTAAACGTCAGAAAATGAGCACTCATGGGTTGTTTCGTTTTCTAGCTGGCTGTTGGATTGGTTAAAATCGTGTAAAGAGGTGCGTCTGATTGGTTAATGATACGCCATTTGCGCGCAATTTTGGCCTCACAATTTCTTCCGGACCAGTCGGGCAGGCTCGGTAAAACGTAACGCATGAAGGTGAGCTGTCAGGAGTTGTTTCTTTCAGCTGGCTGTTGATTGGTTGAAATCGTAAAGAGGCGTCTGATTGTGTGCATAATGAGACATTTTAACCCGTTTCGACCAATCGGAAGCAGTTAGCTCGTGTAAACGTCAGATGGCTTCGGTTGTTTGTTTTCTTACAGCTGGCTGTAAGATTGCTACTGCTACAACAGCCAGAAAACAAGCAATTTTCTGAAATTCAACACTTTGACCACTGAATCAGATGGCTCTCGTTGAATTTGAAGGAGTGACTTTTACCATTATTACGGGCAACACCTCTTTTTTTTCGAAAAGTTAGATGCGCATAATAGTTCCCAGCCTCAGCATTTCTCATTATTATATAATTATTCATTCGACATTTCTTTTTCTTGAATCATTCAGTTGACATAAACATTTGTTACATATTTCACATATTTCATCAGCTCTTATACAGAGCGTTGAGTTGCCGAGCCCTAAAAAAATTATATAATCAAAAATAGGGTCCAATTCCTTTGCATAAAATATCTATCCTCAGTAATTATCTTAGGTCTTATCCTTGAAGTGAAGAATTCATTCACCTTAATGACATAGGCTATTGAAATCTTCAATATTTAAAGGTGAGTTGTTCTTTACTCTTGTTAGCTGCATGTGAAATACAGTCTCCAGTCTGTTTAGTCCGCCGTCATAAAACGGGTTGTATAGAGGGCTGGGATAATTGAGTCGAAACAGACAGCGTATGAATATATTCCCAAGAAAGATTTCCTTTAATCAGATTGAAAACGTTAGTGATATTAGAAATCTTGTATGGAAAAACATTGATATAAGTCCAGTCAATTTATATTGAGTTAATATGTGTTATTGTGTGTATGTGAGAAAAGGTCCGTATAGCGGTACAGCGTATTGCAAATGGAACAATGGTCAATATAACACCCTACTACTAACACAGTACCTTGGTTTGTACATTCTTTTTCTTTGAAATTTTAAACACCCTTAAGGTTTTCACCTAAATTGCATGCATGCCGGATAATAAGGAATGACGGATAGAGTTGAGGCTCCTACTATATTTATAATCACATATGATTTCCTGCTTGGATACCTATAACTATGATTTGTATCATCAATCTTTTATTGTGAATATATAATTTATATTCGTTAAGATAATGACTTTATATAAAGCTGTGCTATAAGTTATTCAGTTTGTGCAGGTATATCAAAAACAAATAATAACACTGAGAGAAGTATCTCAAAACAACCACTGTTTTGTGAAAAAAACTACTATCAAAATATACACATCATGTAGTTCAATAATTCTTGATCAGTCGAGACTACGTCAAAATACTATTGTTCCTCAACATCCAATCAATCAGATGACAAATAAACCAAATGAGCGTAGTGATTCTTTTCATCTTACGAGTTAATTGTAAGGTGAGTTAATTGGTTTTCAGGTTTCAACAAGAAAGCACCATAATTGAATAGTTTGGAGAGCATGGCATAAATTGACAGTAGGTTTATTAAGGTTTAACGCAACGTTGGGTTGAGTAAAAATAGATGCAGATCTTGATGTTTCTGATAGCGGAAAAGCGAGATCTTTCAAACGTCTTTGTATCATCCTTTAATTCCACGAATTCTTCAAGAACATTATTTTCTCCTCCCTTATTTCCTTTCCATTTTCTCTCTTCGTTCCTTTCTATCTCCTGCAACACCGGATCTTCTTTCATCCCTTTCTCTTTCTCCTCTTTCTAAATTGAATTGTACCTTTTGCTTGGCTGGTAACACGCTGTAATCAACTCACTGGATACAATGAAATATTATTCTTCAGACATTATTTTCAGTTATTTTACTATCGATAATCAGCGTGTGAAATTGTATTATATTCATTTGGAATGTTAGGGTTCAACAACTGAGAGCTGAGAGCTGAATAAATAATTATTATTATTCTTTACTACTCACGCACACATGTCGTGACCGGCAGTTCACCCTTCAGTGACTGTACAGAAAAAAATCATGCGATTTTATTTATGATTCAAATATTAATTTGAATAATTTCACATCAGTAAAATATGATTTATTTTTATTAGTGTTCGTGAAGGATTATGAGTATGAAATACCTCCATATGAATTCGTCTCCATTGAGGAGTACTCTCTGTTTTGAAGAAACTGGGAGAGATTGAAATGTCAAGAGTTCTCATTATGTATTAGAATACGTGAAAACTTGGGGTACATTTAGGCAGTGGGTACCTTATTGATGAATAAGATGAAGACAAGATGATTGTCAGTCAGTAATTTTTGGCTGCGTTTTATGGAGCAGCACACACCGATGCAAATGACTAATCGGTGTGCAAGGCGTTTCTATAAGCCAACTATGTGAATTACTTGTGACTAACGTCACGTCACTAATCTCGTCTTGCCTTGTCCTCTGACCTAACCGATGTACGCTAGCCTAGCCTTAAATTGTTTACATTACAAAACAAAAATGCTTAGAAAATAATCATCATCTATATGTACTAAATCACATATGTTAAAATATCTTAGCATGACTCTCAGCTTGGATTTTCTGAGTGGAGTAGGCATAGCCCCATGGAAAATATTTCCACCCTCATGATGTAAGAAAGTTCTCTTTGTTTTACTTTTGATCAGGGGTTTGCTTGTTTCTAGCAGTATTATTAAAATCATATATAAATATATTCTTGAATAGAACAGACAGAATAATCACTTTATAAGATCAGCCCTCATTTTAAATTAACACATACAGTATTTTTTTAATTTTTGTGAAATTATGCGGGAAAATATTTTCAGACAAGATTTTCTTGGTAAACATTTTGTTTTAAGAAATATACTTCTATTTATTCATTTGTTTTGATGATAAAAATAATAATTATGGGAAAATTTTGTTCAACTAATTCCTTCTAAGGTGAGCGGGTATCCAGTTTAACAGAAAAACAGCATCTTGGACATTTTGGATTTAAGATGTTTGGTTCTTGAAGAATGGATTGAAAATATCGGAAAATTTACTTTTTTTACCAATAACGGAAGTTATATATATACCAAGAAAATAATTCATCAAAAAAGTTGAAGAAATATAAATTGAGTAAAGAAATATAAAAAGACAATGTAGGTAAAGAAAATATAGATGAGTAAATATAGAGGAAGGAAGTTACAGACGAGGAGTGGCTAGTGAGAGTTTTATTTTTATTTGGAATCTACGACTCATATTACCACTGGAAAAATCTTTTGTAATGATTCGAACAATAATCAATACAATAAAACAAGAAAAATATAAATGGAGGAAAGAAATTCAGGATGTGAGGAGTGGCTACTGTTTTATTTATATTTGGAATCTACTATCAATACACACCGCTGGAATAATCTTTGGAATGTTTCGAACACTAATCATATTTGAACTGAATATCACTGTATCTTGAGATGAAAGCAGGAGACACTTATTATTTTCAAAACATGTTGTTACTAGGACATCAAACTACATGAAATGACATATCTTGTAAAATGATGTTTCAAACCTTCTAGCAATTCCTTGTTTTTGACATTAATATGAATATCATTATTAACAAATGCAATTACTCATGGTAATTGATTCATCTTCCGATGTTTATCAGCCTTCTGCTTTTTATGGGGATAATTTCTGTCATTGACCCGGAAGAAGAATGTGGACAAGTCACCCCCTAATAAGCTATTCCAGTTTGGGATTCATAGAGGCTTGGCGTTTGCTTGAAATGTTCGGCTATAAAATAATCATTCTTCCTTGGTTTTTATCTAATTAAATCAATCCAATGAAATGTATGATTTCAGAACACAGGCCACAAGACTACCCCTTTAAAAATTTGTATGGCCTCAGCAGCAGAATATAGCATCCCTCTGTTGTCTCACAAAGAGAGCCACTGCGGGCGATTTCTCCATGCAAGACCTCCCTCGAATTCCACTCTGACACTATCTGTAGAGTCAACTTGCAAAAATAGTCACTGATGGTTGCTTGTTGTTTCTTGTAAATCATCAATAATGGTGATGGAATTGATGATTTGAATTAAGAAAAACAGTGATTATCAACCGTTACGCTTGATATGCCAAGCAAAGAGAGTGGAAAGAGTTTGAGGGAGGTTTTGCTGATATTGCCTCGACTGCATGGAGGGGTCATACTGAACATTCTGGCCCTTAGAGGAAAACTTCAATTTCTTTGAAATATGATGTATAGTCATGAAGGTTCTATTATATTTCTTCATTAAAATAATAAAGTTTTAAAAGTAGGGTATTCTTTTGAATCACCTGGTATAATGGATCAGAAAAGATGTCAATATTAGGCTATATGATTCTGAAAATAAGGTTTTAATCGAAGTAGCTTGTTTCTGCTAAAATTGAATTCTATCTCTGATACAATTTGCTTCTGTATAAAACATCACCAGACAATGAAGAGGATGAGAGATCGGTGAAATTGAAATTCCTTGTTTTACTGTGTTATTTTATCACTGAGGAAGTAAAACCAAAAATAGGAAGAATCAAATTTCTTCAATCTATCAAGCCCTGCACGTCATGGAAGCTTGGTCGAGATAAGATGCGTTCTAGAAAACATCATCTTGAAGGAAATGCTCGAAATATAAATTAAAACTAAGGAAAATATTGAAAAGTTTTGAATATCAAGAGTTCAGAGACTTATTATCTTCAAAGACTTGCTCGATTCAATTTTAACAGTTGGCAAAAGTATTAGCCTACTGGCAACAGACAGAGGAAGAACACTAAGAAAAACGTGTTCACCCATTTTACTTCAGATATTGTCGCGTTTTGCGTTCTACAGGCAATGGGAACATAACAATTTATTGGAGAAAAATTATATTTTATCAAAGTTTTTCTGCAACTTTCGGATCCATAACGAACTGCGGTGTTGACACTATTGTTCTTTTGGCCATTAGAATTAGTCTGACATAGCAGTCAAATACCCACAACAATAGAAATGTTACTTATCAAATAAGCAAGGCCCCCAAGTTCCTGAACTTTAAAAACAGTGAAGCCCTCGTGGAAAGCAGCAGTATGTTACTGATTATTTTATAATTTCATTGTCATACGTCTGTTTTGTTACAAAGAGATATAGAACAATATTATTATGTTGCGGTTTTTACTCTGTAAGCTTACCCAGTATATGGTGTGGGAAACTGGCTGAGTGCACCATATAAATGTTTCTCGGGAGCCTAATTTAACTGTAAAATATAACGATGACAGAATTTGTAATTTGAATATAATGTCCTCGTATTCTGCCTACTGAGAAGCCACTTATTCGTTTTATTTTATTGAAAATTGGGATCTCATTAGCAATTTATTTGTCCATAATATGAGGCTTTCACTTCTCCGTGGTCATTTAGATTTGAAAGCGCATCCAGTAGTCAGAAACCAGGCACAAAAAAATACTACTAATTTAGAGATCTTATAGTCAAGATACAGGATATCCTGTTGCGTAATATAAGTTCAAGACTTCATGTACACTGGGAAAGTACTGAATTCACCTTTTGCACAATATGGCAAACATCACTGGTAAAGAGATCGCCAGGATTCGTGACTTACAAGGGGGTTGGCATCAGACTGTTTGTTAGGTGAACCTTTACTCTTGAAATTTCCTTACCATCCCCGAGAAAGAAAATATTTAGCAAGAGACCACGTGATGTGTTGATATGTCAGGTGGGATGCAACAGTTTTTAGAATACTAATTCGATGAGGATAAAAACTAAATATGCTATCTATAGATTGAAATAAAATCAAAATATAGTATCAAATTCATTTTGCAAGGATGAAAACTAGGATTATGAATGCTAATTATTTAATGTTGATTAATGAGGGGTCTATTAATTCTGTGAAAGGCATGCCAGGAATTTTGTCTTTTCAATTTAACAGAAAGTACAAAGACACCATTTGTGTGTATTACTAAGTGGGAAATGAATTTTCAACATATCATCTGCTAAAATGTCCTCCATTGGAATCTAGCGGCTCCAGCCTGGGCCTAGAAGACTCCATGACATTCAGGCTGACACCAAGCGTGATTATGTGTAGTTCCCCGTATACCTCCTCTGAACTATCCCATAAGAATCATATAGAGGATGTGATGTCGACTCGTGGAAATTTGTTTATCGTAACACTTCCAAAGTTCCTTAATTTTCTCTATAAACTCCTCATGGGGTAGAAACATGATTGTGAGAGAGCCAGTAAAGTACGGTGTCTCACCTCCTCACTATTCTTCTTACTCCTTTTCACCGACCTGCCCTCCTCCCACTCCTTCTCGTAATCCTCCTCTTCCATCTAATCCTTTTTCTTCTTCTTCTCCTCTTATTCCTTCTCCTTCCTCTCTTCTCTTTTTCCTCCTCCTCTTCTTCTTCTTTTTTTTCTTCTTCCTCTTTCCTTCCTCTTCCCTTCTTCCTCTTCTCCGCTTCCTCCTCCTTTTTTCTTCTTCTCCGTCTTCCTCCTCAATCTTCTTCTCCTGCTCTTCTCCTCCTTCTTATTATCCTTCTCTTTCTTCCTCCTTTTTCTTCTTTTCTCCCTCTTCTTCCCTCTTTTCATTTATTCTTCTCCCTTCCTCTCTCTTCTTTCTCTTCTTCCTCCTCCCTGCTTCTTTCTTTCTTCTTTCTCTCTTTTCTTCTTCTTCTTCTTCTTTCTCTTCTTTCTTCTTTTTCCTCTCTCTTCCTTCCTTCTCTTTCCTCTCTCTCGTCTCTATCCTTTCCACGGATTGAGACCCATAGTGAAAAGCAAATCAAATCAGCCAACTAATTTAGTTTCATGATGAACCAGTAATTCAGTGAAAAACATTGTGGCGCTAATTTGAGTGGACAATACGAAGATGAAGGTGTCATCCTTCTACTTGGCCTCTTCATAACGGTCAGCACAGAACGGACAGAGTAGTCTTTTCATTGAGGGTGAGACTGCAGTCTGACTCAACAACAAAACCTGACGCTGACCTGCAGTGCACTTAAATCTGAATTGTTCGCTCTCAAAAGCAAAGACACCGCTTCTAATTTTCCATGAATATTGTAATGTGGACAGCCTCTTCAACTTGGAATTACATTCGGATAGCTTGGAAAACTGTACAACGACTTCTCTGTGACTGTTGAGAAATTGGCTGAGCATTTTACGCTGCCAGGGAAATGTAGGTAGGCTGAAGCTGGGCCACCTTGGTTAATGATCAACTGTGGGGACATAGGGTAATAGGGTTAGTGAAAGTGTGGAACATAAATTATGATTTTTTACAATACTCATCTATTATTTTGTTTCTATTACAAATAAATAAGCCGCCAAATTTTCTAAACGAACTATGACAAACCCAGAGAGTATAGGCGTGCTCGAAAGACAAGACAAGACAGACGAGATTATTTGCCAGTACTTCACATAGTTCATGAAGCAACACACAACGATTGGTCATTGCATCAGTGTGTGCTGCTTCTGCTGTGAACAAATTCATGTGAATTACTGTGACTAAAACGTAGATTAATCTTTGTAAACTTGTCTTGTCTTGACTAACTGGTGTACGCCTAGTACTAGAATCTTTACTAATACTTCTAAAGACTTTATTCTCTGTTTGAACTCATATTTTGATGACGGTACTCTATGTGGAATACAAGCAAAAACAGCCCAATTTTAGTTTATTAATAACCAACAGAATTATTATCAATTTTTATTTATTTTATTAATACAACGAAACAAATAAACTACAAAACAAAATCAAATTCTTTTCAAATGTGTGTTTTCCTATAGAAACGAATCAAACAGACTAATAAAATTTGATGTACAAAATTATGATAATAGAAATAAATAAACATTCTATACATTTCTGATTTCACTCTATCTTCTTCAAATTCTATACAGAGTTTTAATAGATATCAGAATAGAATGATAGATAGAATACGATTTTCAAGATTTTTAAGATTCAAGATAATATCAAGATTTCATTCATAATTCAATATTTCATAATTATTCAAGATTTCAAAATAGGCGAAAATGTTGGAGAAGTTCAACAATATTTTCATGAAGTACCTAGTGAAGTTTACTTCAGAAACCGAACGTTTGAATATCCGAACGGTTAAAATATAAAATATGCTTAAATATATATAAATTAATTATTAGTTAAGTTAAATGTTCGATTGGTTATAGATCTTGAAGCTTAAAACTCAGCTTCGCTGTTCATATCTAACCGAATATAGAAAATGCGTTGAGTTTAAGCACAAGATATTCAAGTTTGCAAAACCCTAATACAACCTGAAAGTTGAAAAGTTCAACTTATCTGAACCTCAATCACCACAACTTAGCTGAGCCCAATTTCAAGTCCAACTAGGAGCTTTTAATTGAGCTTCGCTCTCCACATCTAACCGTAGAAAGAAGATGCATTGAATCAAAAATGTCATGGCCTTCCCATCTCGTTCATACAGAGGAAGATTGATAAGTGTGGAACTCTTTGAAGTTACTACTCATTGGTTACGGTATGGTCTAAAAAACTCAGATGATTGTCATTATTATTATGATTAGGATGATGAAAAATGACATCAGTAATCAGTCATTTAAAGTGAAGATTGAATGGAAGAGATATTATGGGAACGCCTCAGTGTTGTGTAGTAATAAATGGAATTGATTGTAATAATGACTCAGCAATTGAATTATGCTGGCTGTATGGGTCCTTTGAGGTCGACAGTCGTCAATTAAAGTCTGTTGGGTCAGTAACCTTTTGATCCGACAGTATAAAATATGGGTAGAGTTTGATAGATTACAAGAAAAGACGTATAAATGAAAATTATCGTTAAAATGAAGAGTTGAAAGAAACTTTGAGATACTGGAAATTTCCAGAAGTGTTGTATTCTAGAATATGATAAAAATTTTTTTCTAATCCGTTTTAAACTGCCAAATGCAGTTTTGGGAAAACGTGATTTTAGTTTGAACCTTCAGTTAAACGCAAAGCATTCAATAGTTGAAAACCATTTTTGGGAGAAACTTAAGTCTCTAAAATGAGATAAATTATCTCCTTAGATAGATTTGAAATCTTATTCAGACAAATAATCTGATAACCTCAATACAATACAAAGAGTTGCAGTAAGAACTCGAAAAACTCAAACAAAATAGAACCTACCACGATTCTCAACTCAGGCCATATTTCCAATCATAGTCAGAATCAGCTTCCTAGAATTCACACACAATTATTTTTACCGAAAGTGCTGTCTCACAGTGTGACATCTGGAATTACGGCCTGTCAAAGCAGAAAAAAATCTGACCTGCAAAATCCTTCCTTATTCAGAGAGAATCAGATACCATCAGAATAATAATCTGAAAAACCACAAATGTCCTTAGTTATCCTTTGTCATTTTGAAAATGTCATTTTGTTTCTAGATTGGGAGAGGCAATTAAGAGAAATACAGATTGAAAGGGTGGTGATGGAGAGTGTGGTAAGAAAAGGAAAAGAAGAGAGATTGTTTGAGAGGAAGAAAAATTGAGAAAAGAGAGAGAGACAGATAGAGAGAATAGAATAGAATGACTACCTTTATTTTAACCTGGGAGGGCGAAGCGTTAGTGGGCGCGGCAGTTTGGCCCCTCTTACAATTTTTCAACCCTCAATCCAGGCATGGGGAGAGAGAGAGAGAGAGACAAGACTGAGAGATGAGAGAAAGAAAGAGAGAGAGAGAGATACATAAATTGCAAAAGAAGTATGCATTAGAGAACGAGCAGAGTTGAAGTGAAAGATGTAAAGAGAGAGTGAGGTGAGAAGCAAGAGTGTTCTTTCAGAATGCAAGAGTAAATGAGGAGTTGGATAGAGGACAGGAAGAGAAAAGAGAAAGAGAGAGTAAAAGAGTGAGTGGAGGGAGAGGAAGACCATTGCCTTACTGGAAAGAGCTCCAAAAGCTCCTTCAATATTGCTAATCTAAAAGCAGATCTAGTCTGGCCTGAATTCAAGCTTAACAATCGTGTCTATATCTTGAAAGCAAGTACTGTCTGCCAGACATCGCTTCACCGGCCTATCAAATGCCATCTCTTTTAACATTGGACCAGCCGATAATACAATGTCGAAAATAATTATGCTGTTACTGATCTTGACTCCAAAATACATCATTAAGTCACGATTGAACTGGTCAGTCAGTTATTAAATCTTTGTTGACCTTAATACAAAATATGGGGAGAGAGACCAATTTGAAATTATCATTCAATAATTTATTATTTTGATTTCACTATCTATTCAGCAGAATAAAAAATGAAGTTATTCCTTATGAAGCTGGTTTTTTTTTTTTTTGCATTATATAACTTATTGTGGTAAACAACGGAAGGAGGAGAAGGAGGAGAAGGAAGAGAAGGAAGAAAAAATGAGGAGAAGAAGGAGGGAGAAGGAGGGAGGGGGGGGCTGAGAGAAGGAGGAGAGAGGAGGAGAAGTTGAGGAGAAGGAGGAAGGAGTGGAGAAGGAGGTGAGAAGGAGGAGAAGGAGGGGAGAAAGAGGAGAAGAAGGAGGAGAAGGGAAAGAAGTTGAGTGAGAAGGGGGGGGAGAAGGAGGAAAGAAGGAAGGAGGAAGGAGTGGTAGAAGGAAGAGAAGGAGGAGGTGGCTGGAGGAGAAGGGAGGAGAAGGAAGGAGGCAGGGGAGGAGAAGGGAGGAAGGAGGAGAAGGTGGAGTGAGAAGGAGGAGAAGGAGGAGAAGGAGAGAGAAGGAGGTGAAGCTGAGGATCCAGCTATCAGGTAACAAAATAATAATACTGGTCAGTGATGAGGAGAGGTAGTCAGTGATATTTCTGCAACCTTGGGCAGAAAATGGCTTTTGCTGGCTTGAATATTGCATGCTTCAAGTTCGAGACGAATGTTGAGAATTTGAACTGCTTGGGAGCCAAAGTAATTTTAAAGCTGGCAGCGAAATTACTATTATTAAATTTTTCGCCACACCCATAAAAGAATTAAACCATTTCACTCCCTTGCTTTTCGATCAGTGCCAAGTTACCTATAGCACGATTCGTTATTTCCTATCTTCTCATGTGGGAAGATAATGAATCACAATTCGTCACTGTTAATTCACTAAGTTTTCAATTACCATGAAAGTATACTGTTTCACAAAAATTCATCTCTTATGTTTGTCTTGTAATAGAAAATTGAATAAGAAAAACTATTAAAATAGTCGCTATTGTAATTTCTATTTACGATCAAATTTCATTGAGAACCATTATTGATTTTGAAAATGAAACGAAGACGCAGGTTTCGAGCATAAAATCAATGCTATTATTAAATCGATTTCTAAATGATGAATTGAAATTACTGGTAGAATTGAATAAATCAAGCAATCAACTAGACACTCAATCAGGGTTGACTGAAGTCAATCAGCAATCTCCGTCAACATTGATGGTGATTATTTTCTACCATTGAGCACCTTGTTCTCAATGTGCACTGAAGCACGATCGAAATTACTACCAATGCCTGAGTTATGCATAGCAAGTTTTTTAATTGTATATCCGTTCTCGCAAACTCCTTTCAACGTTTCGTGTTTTTGCTTTCTTTTTCCTCTTCACTTACCACATCTGTTGCCTGGTTTTATCAATGTTTAGCTTCCAGAAGAAAATAGATCAATTTAATTTTAATAATAGTTTATAAACATCATTATTCTCTTCTACTTATTTTGCGTAACCTGGAAATGAGAATTGATTTTGATTTGTACCATGTTGAACTTATAGGGCCTACATCGAGATAGTCCCAAAAATAAAATAGAATAGGATGACTTCTCCATTTCAATTACGTGGCAACGTTTGGCCAATAACGTCTACTTCCTTCCATTTAACCGTAAGTTGTGAATTACAAAGCTAAGTGTAACAAAAATAACAGATTTTCGAATTGAAAAGTGAATATACAGTATAATAAAATACAATAAGCTTATACAAAAGTAAATAGGAATCAATGTATAACCACGCTTCGCCACTACCGAGAAGGCCAAAGTTTGTAATAGACTAAAATAAGTAAAATAGAAAGAATTAGAATGCACAGTTACTAAAGAAATAAGGGAAAAACTAAAAGATTATAAGGAGGTGAAAAATTAAAAAAAAAAATTAATGAAGCTGTTCAATAGAAGAACATATACATTATAATATATATATTTTTGATCATTTATGATAAAGTCAGAGAAATATAAAACTGAAACACAGCACAAGAACTCTTATTGATGATCCGTATTGAATTTTGATAAAACTTTAGGCCCTGAAGGCGTACACCAGTTAGTCAAGACAAGATAGGAACGAGATTAGTCATGTTTAGTCACAGTAATTCACATAGTTGCTTATGAAGCAGCACGCTGGCCACACTGATGCAATAGACTAATCGATTGTGTGTTGCTTGCGCATCTAAGCAAGTCTACGGTGACTCAGAACGTGACTAAAAACGTGACAATTTCCGTCTTGTCTTAATCTTACCAACTGGTGTACGCCTTTAACACATCTTGTTTATACAAACTTTAGACTATATCAAGTATGCGTTTACGCATACACTTCACAAAATAATGACGATAACATAGGCACTGTCAGCAATCGTCAAAATTATCAACTCAGTACAATATCAACAAATTCTATTTCGACATTCGTACATGAAACATGAATGACTGTCACTTTTGTCAAGGCTAGAGTCCCTGGAAGAAAACCAGCAATAAATCGGTTATGGCAGTTTTCCTCTGGCTGCAAAGATTTTCCAGACTGGAGCGAAGCAAATGCAGCATAGTATAATTCCATTTAAGCGTAAGTATATAATAGAATATGAAGCAATCAACATTACAGACAAAGTAATATGAAAAGTATATATACAGTGATATGAAACATAATAATATAGATAGCAGTAAAAATAGAGGAATAATGAAACATTACAGTCATAGTAATAAAAATTTTATGTATGAGAATAGTTATAATATGGTCACAGTAAATATGTTATGGACTGAATTTCTTTACTGAATACTTATTTGCCAATTGTCTACAGGTGTTCCAAAGGAGACTCAGTTAATTCAATAAGGAAGATATTACAACGAACAGTTGGTGGTAATAGTTCAGCTGATTGTCATCTTTGAAAAAACCAGAAACTAATAGAGTGCTAGAAGAGGAGAAAAGAGAGGAGGGTGAGGAGGAGGAGGAGGAGGAGAGAAGAAGAGAAGAAGAAGATGAAGAAGAAGAAGAAGAAGAAGAAGAAGAAGAAGAAGAAGAAGAGGAGGAGGAGAGAACGAGAAGAAAGAAAGGAAACGAAAGAACAGTAGAAGAAAAGGAAAATGTAGAAAAGAGGAGGAAAAAGAAATGATGATGCCTACTTTTTGCAACTGATTTTGATGTTATTCAATTAGTTCTTCATCTCCAGGAACTGTAATTATATTTTCATAGTAATATTAGAAATTTCTCCTAGAATAATATTACATTTGATATTAAATTTTATATCAACTGTAAAATTAAAATGGATTTTATTTGTGAACACTATATATCATATCGGGTCCTTGGATAGATCGTTGTATAGGTTTTATTTCTCTACATGTTGGACTACATAACCTATATCTTTTCCACATTTATTACGGAAATTGGATGATTCAAGCGGAACAGAAAGGGTCTCCCGCTAATAAAAGCCATAAGCATAATAATTCTCTTCATTTTCTGTGATGTGACTATACAGTTTCATCCAATCAGCAATCAATATTTAATTACAATTCAATTGATTAAATATCTAGAAAGTGGAATTATCATCGTGCAGAACATAGTAAAAGTCTATTTTGGTTTATGTTTATTCTAGTAGAGACTTCACTTTTCAGTCAGTCTACAGTGCAAACAGCATTCTCGTCCCTATTTTTAATTCAGTTCAAGTTGAGCCGCTGTCTCACGATACGAATGTCTGGTTCTCACCGGCGAAATTATGTAAAAAACATGTTTATTCAAACGTATTTTGTAACTGAGAGGTAGCTGACCGAGCAATAATATTGAAGGTTGGATTTTCATGCGTGACATTCTACCTACATTATCATGTTTCTTGATTCTAGCGTGATATTCTACAAGCTTTTATTTTATTTCAACAGACACGATCTGTTCAAATCACGGTCAGACACAGGTCGAAACGACTCGCTTGCAAAAGTTTGTGACATTTGAGTGTTGTGTTCATGAAAAGCTCATAAAGCTAAAACTTTCTGCACAATTTTAGAGGTTCTGTTTGTCACGTTTTTCGTCTTACTTCAAACAAACACAATTCTATCTTGTTGGAATACATTTTTTCCTTTCACCGCCATACTTTTGTCAATATTTTGAATTCTGATATGTGCTTACAGGTAAACTTGAATCTCTATCCCTCTCTCTTTCTTTCTCAAGGTGAAATGTCGATGAAAAGGATTCCTATGTATCTCTTTGTCCAAGAATGGACATTAATATGTCTAAACTTCGCCTTTTCACAATTAGTATAACATCAGTATCTTTTTGCTTTACATCTACTCATGGCATAATTCATAAGCTTATGTACATTCGACGAATAATTACTTGTTTAAATTTACTATTATAATCTAGAATTTAAGGCGTCATATTTGTTATCTACATGAATAAAGTAATAAATCTAAATCTAAATCTAAATCTCTCTCTCTATTATATCCGACAAACTGACCTAAAGTATTTCAAGTCCATGAAAATGCTGTACTACCATACAATCATTAAACAATTACAACATCCATTACTCAACTACATTGAATAAAGCATGTATTCGAGTCAAATAACAACCAGCAATTACCTTGATATGAAATTATTGTTGGTAATTGGATCTAATACGTAAGTAATACGGTAATACGTCAGTCAGTCTAGCCTACTCACACAGATTTGAGTGTCAATAATTTATGTATGTCAATCATTCACTCTCTGAAGTGGATTTCGAAGAAGAAGAAGAAGAAGAAGAGAAGAAGAAGAGAAGAAGAAGAAGAAGAAGAAGAAGAAGAAGAAGAAGAAGAAGAAGAAGAAGAAAAGAAGAAGAAAAAGAAAAGAAAAAGAAAGAAAAAGAAAAAGAAAAAAAGAAAAGAAAGAAAAGAAAAGAAAAGAAAATAAAAATATATATACTTTAAGCTTTGAAATATGAATTCTGGATAATTATTGAATGAGATGAAAGAGATCTATCTCAGGTATAATATAACGGACCAGATTATAATAATAACAATAATAATAATAATAATTGCAGATTAATGACAAATGTGTGTTATCGATTGGAATAAATCGGGTTGAATTTGCAGAATTTAGTGTCAAGGTCGTTTGGTTGGTTTCGGTATTGGTGGTCTCGATCTTCTTCTGTGTCCTTGACCAGATATAAAGAAAGCCCAACTTACTTGATTTTCTTAATCAGCAGCGCGACACGAATTTAATGATAATTGCTCGCAACGCAAACAAGTTGAACCTGATTGCTGCTGCTACTGCAAGCATCAATCAACTCTTGTTCAACTCTTGTTCAACTATCGGTCGTCAGTAGCATGCAACTAGTGGCAAGTGCAGCTTACTTTTGAGTGCAACTCAGTTCCTCAACATTCAATAATGATTCGTCAATCGATTGGTGAATTGACTTTTCAATTGAACGAGTTCACCCCGTGCAGCGCAAAGCGCCGCTCACTTGAATTTTCTAAAATTCTTAGTTTTAAATAGCTACTATTTTGACTATCAGCAGCCGACAGCAGCTCAGTCATACCATTGAAATCCTACTTATAACTGGTCCCTGTACTGGTTGAATCTAAAATCATGACCCCTGGAAGGAACTAGTTGAGTAAACAGAAGTTGCGCAATACCGATTAGAGCAGCATTGAATACCAACATTCTTTCCTCTCCCCATCAGACTTCAGGGGTCATCATTTCAGATTCAACTAGTATTACTGTCAGCTTCTAAGCTCTTCAAGCTATCGATTGGGGAACTAATCCAAGTTTAGTGCATTTCAATGCCAACAGTGATAGTGCTACTGGAAACTATTCTATGTTTTTATCGAATTTCTCCCATTAAAAATTATTATTTTTGAAAATAGAGTCAGTGAAAATTCAATTTATTATCTTTCTTTTGGCGCAAACCGCATCAAAATCAGTCCACTCAATCTTCTCCATGAACTTCTCAAAGTCGGGCACGATACTCTTTTCATATATGATTAGATTAGATGAATCGATTATTTAATTTCCTGTGTTGTAGTAGTGAGGTTTTATTCAGTATGAATACTGCAATCAATATTTAATCTTCAGAAATACGCAACTCAAAGCCACATGAGAAGAAAATCAGCTCTTCTGCAAGCAACTACTGGTAATTATACGGCGGCATGTAAAGCATAATGAAAAAGTGTTTAAAACATAGAAAGTACTTCATTCTGGGCTACTATACTGAAAGAAAACGAACATTGATTGAAGAATTAATAAAAATAGATTAGAGAGAATGAAAATAAAGATGATTGAAGAGCCGCGGAGTAAATGCATCCACAGCCGACCTGATTATTCTATTCCTAGATTCAATATAAATTTGTAATAGATTATAACTATTTTTATTACTTCTCGTAGCTAATTCTCTACTATTATAAGCTGTGTTTCATAAATCTATAACTATATATTCATGTAATACGTACTTTTCAATCTATAACTTTTATTATTCTACGTATATAGATCTTTAGAAGTAGTTGGAACATCTCCAAAATCACCTCGATAGTTTCGGATATAGTTTTGATATAGTGTGTGGCTATTCGAGTGAAAGCTGAGAGTGTTTTGGCTTATGACTCTGATAGTGGAAACGTATCATAGGAATATCTGGCAAAGATGTGAGCGGACGTGCTTGAGAGTGTGGTGGTGGGCGCGTGTGCGTGTGTAAATGTGCTTTCTTTCAATTCAGGAAGCTGATGGATACGATCAGGAGGAAGCAATGATTACTGAATTTCATGGACTGGGTTGATGGAGATTATGATTGATCTATTGACTCAACAACCAACTGATCAATCAATAATTCATTGTTTTTATTCCCTAATCAATAATAAATAATCATTACTCTGCTCAATAATAAGAAAAATTATAATAAATTATTCATTATTTTGATGGAACACATTTGAAAAAAAATTATTCCTAGTTTCCAGAAGATAATAATTGTAATATAAAACAATAAGATAATTTATTGTAATACCTTGAAACATGTAAACAGGGAGCCTTTAAAACCTTTAAATAGGTACAGAAAGTTACAAAGCAGAGAGAATTTGAGTAAATTGGAGACAAAAACAGTAGTTACGAATCGATGAAACAGGAAAAACATGGATGAATGGAAATTATCAAAAGAAACAGAAAATGAATCGAAAGTAAATAAAGTACTAACAAGTTCAAAAAATTCAAAAGAATCTGTTATCACCATTGAACAAGAATAAACGTTCAACAATTTCATTATTAAACGTTTATTATTTCATTATTAAAGGTCGTTTGCAAGAATAAACGTTTAACAATTTTATTATTAAACGTTCATTATTTCATTATTAATGGTTTTTTTGCAACATTCAGCGATAGACTGAAGACTAGATAGATAGATCGAGTGGATAGAGGATGCAATAATGGAACAGAGCATAGTAGGAGGATGGACCAATCACAAACAAGATCCAGATTTAGACCACGCCCACAGACACGCCTTCAAGCTCCGCCTGCTCTCTGCTGATTGGTCGACAAAGCGAATGCACGTAGTTCTGAAGTCTGCCTTTAGATGGCAGCTGCTACTGGGTGATGCAAAGCTTATTCATTTTGGCTCCGCCTGCTCGCT
This sequence comes from Laodelphax striatellus, assembly GCA_017141395.1. Classification (NCBI taxonomy): domain Eukaryota; kingdom Metazoa; phylum Arthropoda; class Insecta; order Hemiptera; family Delphacidae; genus Laodelphax; species Laodelphax striatellus. The sequence goes on along the minus strand of CM029541.1, from coordinate 18,200,901 downwards.
CCTGATTGGTCGACAATGTATTTCCGAATTCTGCCGTTAGATCGCAGCTGTTACTGGGTGATTGTTTTTAGGTCTTGTTCATAGGATGTTTTTTGTCAACCTTATAATGAGCATATTAAATTTGGGAAGTTGAATTCTTTAATTTATCTCAATTCCAACATTCCTTTCAAAATGGATAATATAAGTGATGCTCAAGCATAATGAGGATACAGAGGAAGGGAGGAAAGAGAGGAGGAGAAGAGGAGGAGGAGGAGGAGGAGGAGGAGGAGGAGGAGGGAGGAGGAGGAGGAGGAGGAGGAGGAGGAGGAGGAGAAGGAGGAGGAGGAGGAGGAGGAGGAGGAGGAGGAGAAAAGGAGAGGAAGAAGAAAAGGAAAAAGGAGAAGAAGAAGAAGAAGTAGAAGAAGAAAAAGAGGAAGAAAGGAAGAAGAAGGAGGAGAAACAGCGTTCTCGAGTCATTTCAAAAATCAAAGAAAAATGACTAAGGCCGTCCGCCCACGGAGCAACTGCTATCTGTTTTCAGTCACCCAGTTGCCAGATGACATTGGCTGATAGGTTGATTAAATGAAATGACACTCTTTGACGCTGAAATAGATAATGTGCTCGTTGAACAACAGAACTCTACATAAAAAACAGGACCGCGTAAAAACAGTTGATTACACACTTTTTAGGCCAAACACCATCATCTAATTCGCTTCTCAGATCGTTACAGAACTTTGAAGAGCAAAAAAAGAAACGAATACCACCAACACGCCATAAAAAGAAGATAAAAGTGTAAAAAGAGTGGATTACATTCTTTAGCGCAGTGAAGCGTGAGTCAAGCGGCGATTGCTAAATAAGTCTTAATATAAGTCTATATATAGTTATATTACAAGTCTTATAATACAATCAGCAGCACGACCTATAATAGTTAGGCGCTGTCCTTTGTTTCAGGATCTTGTACCGAAGAGTGCCTGGGAAAGAAGTGTACTTAACCAAGGATAGTCGTGTACTTCTTGGTACCTAAGTGAGTGGGTGGTGAAGTTGCTTCAAATGTCAAGGTGAGGAACACAGAAATGGACGGAGTCTGGTTTTTGACGTTCTATTAATATGATTATTGCGCTTATTATCACTGGAAACGTTGAAGAAGGATTTAAAGAGTTTGTAAGAATGTGGAGTCATTCACAAGAGGAAACTATGATCAAGTTAGTAACTGTGTGCGTTTTTCTGTTTACTCACACTGTACCTGGTTGGATACATGTATCATTATATTCTAGTTTGAAATTCTTTTTTTTGATCTATACCCATAAGTTTGCGATTAGATAACTGCTTAGATTTTAATCCTTGTTTAGCACAAGGGAGTTGCTGAAGTCTCTATCCTATTCGCACTGTGCATAGTTCTGTGCATTGTTGTACAATAAACATGTTTGGTGCAGTTTTCTCTTTCTTCTAATGAAACCCACATAAGTATATCTCTTGTGCGTGGGTAATGAGGTGACGGATGAAGCGGGATATAAATGCCAGAAGAAAACGGGAATCGAACCCGTGACCACTGATTGAATTTGTGACCCTTTAGCCCATTATAGGCTACTCCGACTTCCTTATTAATTTTTTATTTTGCAGCATTGAATCGCTACGTACACGCTTCGTCGATTTTTCTATGCTGAACACCATATGCTGCATAATTATGCTGAGGCATTGATAGCATATGCACACAAAATCGACCATGTGTAGACATAAGGCTGGGCGTACACCGGTTAGTCAAGACAAGACAAGACGAGATTAGTCACGTTTTTCACGGTACTTCATAGTATGAAAGCACACACCGATTAGTCATTGCATCATTGCTCATAAGCAACTATGTGGTGTGTGACTGATCTCGTCTGTGTCGTCTTACCGGTGTACATAACCTGATCATACTGTGTTTTTCAACTCGAGATGATTTTTTCGTACTTTTTCTACAAATTTTATAATATTACGTATTGATTTCTATACAATTTTCAATTTTGATCTATTTTTTCTATCCTATCATTTTTTGTAATGTTTTCAAGAATGTAGGTTACAAGAATATTAAAGTTATTCATTGATACTAAAATCATTGGAAAAATTTCTAAGTACTGCATTTTAATATTGGCCATTGCAAGTAGCATGTATACTGTGTACTTACAAAAAGAAACTGTAGATTTCAAGAATGTGGGTTACTAGAATATTCAAGGTATCAATATTTTTTTATTGATACTAAAATCATTGCAAAAAGTTCTAATTACTGCCTTTTAGTATCAGCGATTGCAAGTAGCATGTACTCTGTCTCTGTACTTTCAAAAAGAAACTGTAATTAGCGGCTGACAAGCCATTCAACATCATCATTAACAAACCATAGCCTAGTCAACATTATCATAACATCAATAAAATTGTAATTATCATGATAATGCGAGGGCGTACTGGTTGTAATCTTTCACCTTTCTCACTTCCTATGAAAAAGCACAGCCTACAACAGCTACTGGAACAGTATTGCACGTTACAAAGAACGGATCAGCTGATTGTAGTACAAGGTCAGCGATCCAAGGTCATTCACTCTTGTCGCCCTACTTTGAATTTCTCTCTCAATCCTTCTTCTTCTTATTCTACGCCTCCTCTTTTACTACTGTACTTCTTCTTCCAGTTTCTTCTTCTTCTTCACTGATTTCTAGTGTAATATTTGATGATATGATGGAGCTGTTTCTTGTGATGGATCTCGTCTAGTGATCTGAATGCACAATTGCACATAGTATCAATTTTTTTAAAAGTTAATACATTTTTTCACTGATGAAAAAAATCGATTTTTCGATTTTATTCGAAAATATCCTCCCTTTTCTCCTACCCATCTCTCAACTACCTGACAACTTTCTTGTATATCTTCTCCTTCTCCTCTAGTTCTTGTACTCTTCCATCTTTTTTCCCTTCTCATCATAATCATCCATTCTCTTTCCTCTTCTTTTTCTACATCTATCTCCCATTTTTCACCTATTTTCTTCTCATTACCCTACCCAAATATTCATTCTTCTATTATTTTCTACTCCTGCATCAAACGATGTTTGATCGCAATTTTCCTTCTTTCATATTTTCTTATTCTTCTTCTTCTTCTTCTTCTTCTTCTTCTTCTCCTTCTTCTTCCTCTTCTTCTTCTTCTTCTTCTTCTTCTTTTCTTCTTCTTCTCTTCATCATTGTCTACTTATTTCGTCTTCATCTTCCCATTTCTAAATTTTCTTCTTCTTTTCTATTCTTCTTACTATGACCTTTCTTCTCCCCTCCTCCCTCTCTTATCCTCCCCTTCTCAACTCCTCTACTCATTCTCCTTCTCCTCGTCTTTCTCCTTCTTTTCTTCTTCTTCTTCTTCTTCTCCTCTCCTTCTAATTCTTCTCCCTCCTCCTCCTCCTCTTCCTCCTCCTCCTCCTCCTCCTCCTCTTCCTCCTCCTCTCCTTCTCTCTCCATCTTCTTCTTCTTCTTCCTTCTTCTTCTTCTTCTTCTTCTAATTCTTCTTCTTCTTCTCCTCCTTCTTCTTCTAATTCTTCTTCTCCTCCTCCTCCTCCTCCTCTCCCTCCTCCTCCTACCCCTCCTCCTCCTCCTCCTTGAGTTGAAAAGACAACAGCTGATCAGATAGATGAGTCCAGTTTTAAACTAGGTACCCGCAGAGTCTATATAGCCAGCCACAAATGTAGTTGTCAGAACAAGTTATTACACAATAATAGCCTGCCTACAACTACCTACTGAGTAGTTCTGTCTCTCTTGTTTTTAGCTTTCGTTTATTTTGCTCATCTTCTTTCCATTCCATCATCATAGAACACTGTTTTCGTGAGAATTTATGCGCCTAGTCTGACTCTTTCAGCTTGTTCACTCTGCTAAGGCATCTGGACTGAAATAATTAATTAAAAATAATTATCAATCCAATCGACAAACAAAGACTGATTGACATTGTCATCATAGTTAATGTCATTGTAATTGCAATTCATCATATATTTAAAATTTATAATATTTCACATTAACTACACAATATTAGCATGGCTGCATCAAAGAGGTGATGTATGTAATCTTAAATTATGGTACTTTCATCATCAGTTTTCCATCATCAGTTTCAAAAGTTGTAACGATGTAATTCTACGAGTATTCTAATCTAACCTGTAAATTGTCGTATGTCATTCCAGTTGTCAGCAATGGGAACGCACTATATTCACGTAGAGACTTGGAGATGTTTGATCTTTGGTCAACAATTATAAATCCAATCCAACAAGTGATATTTACTTCATACTCCTTAAAAAATTCCCAAATTGGTCCTCATGAAAAGAAGTTTCTTCTGACTCTAGAAATCATCTCTGCAGATTGAATCCAATCTAACAAGTGCTATTTATTTCATACTCCTTAAAATTCCCAAATTGATGGCCCCCTTGAAAAGAATGTTTCTACTAACTCAAAAACTTCTACTAACTGGCTCTCTGCAGATTAATTATCACCGGTTGCACGAATAGAAGATAAAATATAAGATTAAACCATCAATAAAACAAACAGTGATTGTCATTGGAATCACAGTTAATGTCATTGTGATTACAATTCATAACATATTTCAAATTTATAATTTATTCAATTTATTTTTAGTGGACCTATGATCCACAATCATGAATCCTCAGAGTGACCTTGATTAACGTTATCAAAACCTGCCGTAACTAATCATCCATCAGATTCTGTTGATATATTCTTCGAAGCTGAAGTACCTAATTCATTATTAGTATATCAGTCAAACATTCTTTGAATTAATCGCGATTTTCAACAGTATCTAAGGCTAGGCGTACAATTGTCCAAGAGCGTTTCACATCTTCACAATTCAGTGACTAATTCATGGTATCAATCTTCAAATTACATCACTCAAACGAGATCTGTTACACAAACAACAGCTGTTATCAAACTGAAGAATTCTACAATATTATTTAATTACTGGGTTTAGAAGAGCCGAAGTAACTGAACCAGAACCCAAACGCTCTAATAAACTCATTGGGATTAAGCTACTGGGTGTTGTATTGGGATTAAGACGAATCTTCAGACGTTCAGTCCAATTTATCGCAAGGCATGACCAGAAAAAATAAGAAAGAACCGCATTCACTGAATGTAGCCATGACGAATCCTGGAGTCCGTGATCTGTTCTAATCATTTTTAAGGACTCATAATCATTTTATAACTCACTGTACAACACTGTACAACTGTATTGTGCATACTGTACAGATTATACATATTATTACAGTATTATCTTATACCTAACAAACAGAAATGATTATCTCTTCAAACAAAAGAATATTTCAAGTGAATAAATAATGCCTAAAAACAAGAATGGATTCACACCTCTCATTATAAGTGGAAAAATAATGTATAGCGCACAATGAGAGTAGAAGGAAAATCCTATTTCTATCATCTCTCATTGTTCAATGTTCAACACTGTATTGCTCACTGTAATGTGATTTATTGTTAATTAATACAGTAATATTGATCTGTGCATTCTGTATGGGGTAGCAATAGGTTTCACAATAATTGCTCCCAATAATACTGTATAACTATTTCAATAATATTACTCTCAATGTTAAGCTGAGGCTGCACTGCTGGGTTGTTACCTGGATGGTAGATGGATTATTATCTATAGATCATAATAAATCCATAATAATAGAACAAGTAGAAAATTATCACGGACTCTTGATAACCAGTGTCAATCATCCACCATCCATACACTGTGCAATCTAAGGGTGACCTATTTCAGTTTCAAGCCTCTTTCCGCTGAATGTCATTCATGAGAATCAAAATCGCTTCCTGGTGGTTCGGAAACCACCTGTAATGTAGCACAGAAAAGGAGAGGATCTTCTTTTATCCACTCTCAAAGAGAGGATCTCCACTTCGAATATTATCTCTGGCTGGAGGTCCATTCATCTCTCAACTCTCATTATCACTATTACACTAGTATAAGCCAGGAGCTTATGTGGGCATCAACACAACAAAAAATATCAACTATTATTAGCAGAGTTGACTGATATGAGTCCTATTAAGGTTAATTTGGAATCGTTTATTATTTGAATACTTGTTTTAATTACTGTCTCACTAATATGGTCTAAACATTACGAAAATTCAAATTCATGTCTCATACAATTCAAGAAATAACACAACTTCATGTACAGTTGAAACATCTTACATAAGAAACAAACGATGGAGAAGAGGATCAGAAAGAAGGATATAATGTGTCAGTAGGACAGGAAATGAAAGAAAGAAAATAAATAGGAACCAAAAATTATAAACGTACTCCACTGTAATTATTACATAATGAAAGTCTCGTTACTGGTAAATTAGTGGCTTGAAAGAATGCAACAGATATAAAGTTACAAAGGACCTCTTTAGTAACAATTACGTGGTAGGAGTAGGCTGTATAACTTTTACGAACTAACCTTTAGGCTTACTGTTTGTTCTCGTTTTGAAAACAGCCTAATGTCATTTGACAGTAGACTTTAATGGGTATTTGATGAACGGATACTTTCTTCAGTGAGACAGAATGTACAATTGTTTCGAGTATTAAATGCATCCATTTCATTAATTATAGTAATATTGTTATACTTTTTAAAGTAGGGATCAATTAATAATGTATTATTGGTGGGTCTCCCCATTGATAAAAAGCCAAACTATAAAAAATAATGTATTCAATTTAAAATCAAACATGAAGATATCCATTTGTCTTTTGAAAATAATAATTTCTCAAAGTAAAAGACATAAAAATAGCTTTAAAATTGAAGTTGAGAGTTTAAAATATCAAATTCGGACCTCTCCGTATAACTTCACTTCAAAAATATCACATCATCACTCCACATTGTTTAAATCAGAAACAACTCTTAAATTGAAGTTGAAAATTCAAAGATATCGAATTCAAACCTCTTCATAATATTTATAATCATTCCAAAAAGTGCAAGGCGATAAATAGCTTCAAAATCGAAGTGGAGAATTTGATGATATTTATTTTAGACCTGTCCATATCACTTTTATTCACTAACATCACATAATCACTTCACTTCGTTTAAGTCTGAAACATCTCCAAAATTGAAAATGATAACTTGCAGATGTCAAATTGAGACCTCTCCATAATATCTATAACCAGCTCAGAAAGAATAGGATAGGAAAAAGCTTCAAAATAGAGGATTCGAAGAAACTGTATCGAATTGGGACCCTCTCTTCATCTAAAATCATTTTGAAGAGTATAAAATATGACTAACATAAGAGATGAATCACATAACTTCAAGATTTCAAAGCTTGAAGAAAAAGGTGTTGATAGATGGAATAAAATAACTACGTTCTACATTAGTGGTATTTATTATTTCAAGATTTCAAAGCTTGAAGTTATTGAATTCAGTATTCAGACCTCTCCTATTAACAAACGTGAAACATCTATGTTGAAGAAGAGCTCAAGTATCATGCTAAAGTATGAAAGAGAGAGAAGCATCATGATAAAGGAGAAGAGAGAGAGAGAGACATATACTTGCATAACAAGACGATTTAAAGATGTTTAAATATTCAGACACGATTGAATAATAAGTGAGAAAGTGGGATGCGCCAATACAAGTATGTAAACGACCATCGACTTGCAATATTATCGACTATGATAATACATCGACTTGTATTTCTGAGGACGAGAATTTTGTATTCAGGTCAAGGACAAGAATAAATAAATATGACAGCTGTATGAATAAAAAAGTTGATAGATGGAATAGAAAAAACGAAGTCCCACATTAGTGGTATTTATTATTTCAAAATGTGTTATTCAAGTTTACGAAATTTTGAAATTTTCAACATTTTGTTTGACTACTGAATTAAGTAATTAATTGTTGTTTTCGAGCTTGTTGCAGCCATATGAAGAAAAAGTGTTGATAGATGGAATAAAAAGAACGTAATCCTACATAAGTGGTATTTATTTTTTCAAAATGTGATATTTTGCTTACGAAATTTTGAAATTTTCCAAGAATACAGGACCTAAAAACATGTTGACCTAGACCAGCCAGATTAATGAAAGAACGAAACTGGCGATTTTCTCAGCTTTCGGAGATCGAATGATAAAGCCGTCGGTCCCGACTTCCTAAAACACTTGTCATTTGATCCATGCTATCACCCTCTCATTACAAACGCTGCAAGCCTAATTCATGTGGGCATCATTTGACCAATCTTCTAGAACCTAACCCTGTGCAGTAGCTTATTTGGAAATAATTTTCTCATGATAAAGATGAAATTAGGCATCTCTATTTAATGATATTCTCACTATAACGATATTCTCTGTACAACGATGAAGATAAGATTGGTCCCTTGAATAACGTTATATAGAGAGTCTGTTACAATAAGAGTATATAGCAAATGTATTTTCAATGAGAATTGCAGTACTTTCAATTATCCCGAAAATTTTTAAGCACCGGTATAATTACATTGTACATAGCGCACTAATTGTCTATATCTAACAAGCTATTAACTTCCTAGCCTTCATAATATACGAGTATGAATGTACTTACTTAGTGGAGTTCCTCCACTAATAGACTGTGAATAAATTAATAAATACCTGTTTAATGACTCATGTGTGTACCGTATTGAATAATGGTATACTGAACTTCATAAATATGAATTGCTTTGATAATACCATTGTTGCTCTCATTACAGCGTATAATTATAGAGTAATAATTACTCACTCAGCGTTATGTCAAATAAATTATATAATGTTCATTATATGCAGGTTGATTAATTTTTATTGTCGCAGGTAGCTTTATTGGGTTGGGTAAATGATAAAATAATGTTATGTGGTTCTCACAGTTGTTTAATTGGAAAACATTTCACTAGTTTACACGTTTGAAAGGAATGATTATATAAGTTGAATGAATTGAAGGAAAATTGTGAAATGAAATGAAAGAATTGAACAAATTATTATGAATATTTGCGGAGTAAAATACTGGAGCCCGAGCTTCAAGTCAATTATAGTTTTGAGACAGAATAAAAAATCAGAGAGTAGAACTTTAGTCTATGTAGAGAAGAACTTCTATTCATAAAAAATGTTATTTAATTACATCCTCTCTGTCAATGATTCTATTATTTTGATATTTTTATGAGAGATTGTTTATTTCAATTCTTTATTAATTTTTTTTTGTAAATGTATAATAATAATCGTTCCCTTTCTCTTCAAATAAGTATACTACAGTGGGTTCAAGGATACTTTTGTTCAGCTGATTACTTTTGAATCAGTACAATAGCGTAGCGACAAAAATTTCATCACGAGAAATCGCGTGACAACAATTTATAACATTATTTTCCTCGTTTTTATAAATCTCTCTTTTTATCGGCATTTTACCTTATCACTTCTATTATTTCTCTCTTTCTCACACTCTTTCCCTCCCTTTCCCTCTTTCTCTTGTACTGCCTCTCTTACTTTCCATCTTTATCTCCTTCTTTTCACTTTCATTCTGTATCTTTCACTCTCTATCTTTTATCTCTCACTTTCTCTCTCATTCTCTCTATTTTTATCTCTCTCTCTTTATTTCTTTTTTTCTTTCTTCTACCTTACATGCTATGCGTGCTGTTGAATGAATTTTATCAGTTTCATTTCCACTTTCAATGGACCATTTAACTTTTTATCAGACATTACAAACATTCATGCAATTTTAAAATAATGCATTATTATAACAGGGTTTGGTACCAAATAATTACTAATAATTGTAGGTAATCCATTACTGAATAATAGGAATGATATCATGATTACTAATGATAAGAAATGTTGAGCGATAGATTGACTCGATTCCGATGAAAAACATTCTTAACTCTTTCTGTGTAGTAGTGAAGGTGATGTTGTGGTAGTTATCCATACGGAATAAGAAGACTTGAAGTTTTCAATTTGATAAAACAACGATATACTTCAGTTTCGGGTTTTTCTCCGTAAATTAATGTAAAGTACAGAGCAAAAAATCTATACTCGTGACCGAGCGCTGTGATTGGCAATTGAATGGCCTATCAGATCAGCTCCTCTCACAATGGAACCGCCATTGCTGTGATGTTTGTAGAATCCGCCCATTGTGGGAGGAGCTTATCTAGGCCAATGGGGCAGTCGTTCACCTGATAGGCCATTCAACTGCCAATCACAGCGAGTATAAATTGCTCTGTACTTGTGTAGTTACCAGGTTTGATAATGTGAAAACCGAAACTGCATTATCTCGTTGTTTCATTGAATATGTGGTTTTGACAACTTCAAGTCTTCTTATTCAGTATTCTTAACTTTAATTGACCCAACATTCACAAATTAACCATTAAACTCAAATTAATTGAATAAATGAATTGAATTTGTTTTCTAATTGTTTTCGGGTCTTATGACAACTAGATACGTTTTTAAAGTGTTAATGAAAGCAAAAAGGTGAAACGCGTATTTTTTCAATTTTCATGTAATAATGAGAACTATTTGAAGAACTTTTAAACCAAGCTTATCAACCAAACTAATTTTTGAAGTTGAATATACACAACCTTTTCTTTGAGTGGTATCACATTTTTGTATTATCTCTTTACTTTTGAAAGTCTATGGGACCATGGGTAAATTTATTCTCACAATGAGCTGTACCAGAGATTATTGAGTAATTAATTTATCTGCCTTTTCTGTGCTTTTAACTTTAAGTAAATGATCGCTAATTGAGCATTGACTTGTTATAATAGGCCTACTTCTGGCATTTGTATTTGACCTAGTACTATATTGACCAGAGAGTAAAGAAGAAGAAGAATTTTGGTTCTATTCTCTCTGGTATTGACCAAGCTTAGTACTGTATTTGACTTTCGTACTCCTATTATTATTTCTCATGACCTTTTGGAAAATAATCAACTTTCAGACAGTAAAGATCATGAACTAATATAATAAATTGGGACAATCAAATTATAGATCAAATTTATTTAATCTATATTGTAAGCTGTCCCTATACATTACAGATTACAACATTACTTCAATTCTAGAGCCTGAGTGACCCTTTAATTTATTCTGAACCATACATTGACATATTCAGAAGATTATGAACTCAAAGTACAAATAATTAAGACAATCAAGAAATTAAACTGTTCTATCTAAAGCCAGCTCAGAGTTCATAATTATTACAGACGCTATTCAAGTTTATTTAAGTCTTTTGCATTCATATTCCTATCAATATGGAATACTGACCTATACAGCAGTTTGAGCTAATGTACTTCAGTTTGGTTTTATGCACTTAATTTTCAGGATACCACTACATCTATCTCACAAAGAATACTGTAACCTTTCCTAGGCAAAAGCATTATTTTTAACATTTAAGATTATTATTAAAACACACTATTTTATTTTCAAGGATGCCAATAATATAGTTATAACAGTTAATATGCTACTGAATAACTGAGTCTAATGAGTTTCAACCTTTAACTTCTTAAGGATAATACCGTTCTACTCAAGGCCGTACCCAGGGAAAAATTTCAGAAGTTGGAGCTGCCACGAGGTCTGAGGTGGAATACCCCCAGGAAGGGGTCAGACTCCCTTCAAAATTGAAAAATTTAAATTGTGAAATTACGCATTTCGAGACCGTTTTAAACTCTTGATTAACCCAGGTTTATGAGCAAAATCTATAATTTGACTTAGAAATTTCCATTCCATACCCCAGAACTATTGAGAGGATCAGGAAGCTCTGAGGAAATTTTAAAATTTAATAAGTGTATTTAAGCTCTTGATCTAACTAGGTTTGGGCAAAATCTATGGTTTGACTTGAAGGATTTTACATTCCACTTTGGGAAGACGTTGCAGTCCCCAGGAGCTCTCCCAGAAAATTTTAATTAAGTGTGAAATTACGCATTTAAGCTCTTGATTAACCAGAGTTTATAGCAAAATATGGTTTGACGATTTTCTTCCTTGGAAGATGTAAAATGCGTCCAGGAACTCTCGAAATTTTACAAGAAAATTTAATGTGGTACATTCATTTAAGTGATTAAGTCAAGGTTTATAGGCAAAATCTATAGTTCGACTTGAACATTTATACATTAATTATGATCATTTCAAAGCCAATAGAATATTTCATTATTTATCTGTGTAATACCAGCACAGTCCTTTTTGATGTTTAAGCTATGCCTATTTAATTCAGTATGGAATACTTTCCTTGTCAGTCGTTAGCTGAAAATGAATAGATAAATACAAAATACAAAATGAGCTTGAATAATTTTTAATACAATCATCACGTAATATTTAAAAACTTTCGAAAACTATAATACTAAATCTGCTCTTCATTCTTCTATCCTAGCCTAATAAATGCTGACTAGGCTCCGGGGCGGGATAGTAGTGAGTGAAGTCAGAGAAGATAGTAGTGAGGAGGTAGAGTGTGAAAAGACACATTTAGCATTAATACATCTTAATTTTACACAGGTTTTAATTTTAATTTCTTGGTTGTGTTTTAATTTGAAAATAAACTTTCTTTCTGGAAATTTCAGGGGGTTTCAACTAACTAATTGCACAGCCTTGGATTCTGCCCCCAGGTTCTATAGTTATTATGAATACTAACCTTTATGAGGGATTGCTATGGGTACTATTGCAAGTATATTATTATGATAAGTGCTTTTATCATTTAAGAGCAGTTATTGTAAAACATATAGTGTTCCTAATCAACTATTATTACTAAGGATGAATAGACCAATTGAGTTTCTCCATTTCAATCATTGGCTACTTGGATTTCGTAATGGTGATCATGATAATTGAAAACTATTTTATTTTATATCCTATAGGCCTCAATATCACGAGATAGATAGACTTACAACTCCTAATAAATTTCTGGAGCTGTGGAAGCTGGAGCCTCATTTATGGACATTTATAATACGACAAATATTTTGTAGTATGGTATATTAACCACTACCTTTAAGTGATATAATGCTGTGGTTGTAATTTTTATTTCTTCAGTAAGTTTAGCACCTGTCTTGGGTATCTGTACGGTCTTGCTGAAAGTGATTCATTATAGCTGAATGTGAATCAACTGCTGAATACTGAAGTGGATAGAAATTCATTTGAGTTTCTAGACAAATTGTTTTCATTTTTATATTCAATAGTCCATAATTATTGGAATTATGAAGTTTGAAGTCGAGTTAAAGTCTAAACCTCAGAATGACAGAGCTAATAATCGTGAAGAGGATATTATTGTCATATTTGACGTTTTATAAAGTATGAGAGTCAAGTTTAAGTCTAAGTTTGAGAATGGGCTAATCTGTATGAAAAAGTTCTGTTGATTATATCCTATTTCAAAATGGGAACTGTTGTTTTTTTTTTAAAGGTTTGCGATTTAATTCACTGAGAGGAAATATATCCAGAAGGGGTCGAGAGAGACCTTTAATTTGTATTTACATGAATAAAGCGTTTAGAAAACATTTCTCCGAACGTTTAGATATAGAGGTAACTCAATTCATGTGAATCTACAAACGCAACAGTTGATAAGAGAGATAACATTAAAATTCATCATTGAGGTAAAGATTTGGATCAATATTACTATTGAGTGTAAAAATTGGAATTGATGATGAATTTCAGAAGTAAAACAACTAATTTAACTGATATTTTGTAATTTATAACCAAGTAACTTTGAGTAATTTGAATAAGTTGGTTGTAGTATAAATTTGAAGAAAGAAGAAGAAGAAGAATTTGAAAATGAATATGAAGTTGATCGGGTATCATTTTACATTAATGGGAAAATTAATTTTTTTACATGTTCTTGTAGAATACATTTATTATTTTCATTATATTATAATAAATTAATTTGTACATTTCTGCTTTATAATCCAATATACCATTTCTAGGAAGATAAACATTTGAAGATTAAAAAGTTTTTTCTAAATAACAATTCAGCTACGCTAAAAAACTGACATTGATAATTTTTGAATGTTTATAATTGAAATCTTAATTCAATTATTTACATTTGTGTGTAAATATCTGAAGGTCATCGGAGATTTTCGTGACCATGTTTTAAAATGACGTCAAAATAAAAGCAATATTATTCGTTAATAAATGGAACTAATGTTTAAAATGTAATAGAAATAAATTATAAATTTATGTACTTATAATTATACAATATATATTGAGATATTTTTCCATCTTACGTTGCTTCAAAATATTAAAAAGTTATTCTATAATTTAATATTTTGAATCAAATTTTATGTGATGTATTCTAATAAAGATAAAATTTACTTTATTTGTTGTTGAACTTTAATCTATTGAAAAGTTTATCATTTTGTAATGCAATTATAATTATCATTGATTCATAATTAACAATAAAAATTGAAAATATTTAATTTAAAATTTAATATCGAATAAAATTATCTAAATATTGATGAAAGAAATGTAATATTTTGTATTTTTAACATATCAAGAAAAAAATAGAGAATAAAAACCATATTTTCAATTGCAATTTTTAAGAAATAGTAAAAACAGAAAAATGTTATTTAACAATTAATAATTTATTCAATAAGTTCATTGAGTGAAGTAGATTATAATATATTTAAGAAATAATAGATATTGATTAATACATGAAAAAGGAAAAATTATTATTGATAAATGTTAAAAATAAAGTACTTTGAAAGTAAAAAGATTCAATTGATAACTAAAATATTATATATAATAAAAACTTCTAAAAGAAATAAAGGAAAAATCAAAAATTTCTGAGAAATGAGAACAGAAAATAAAGTTTAATTGAAAATTAGGAAAGCAGAAAAACTCATTGAGTGAGGAATAATAAGGCATGAAAAAAAAAAAATCAATGCGAAAGAAAAGAAAAAAAACAATATTGAAAGAAAAAAAGGTGCAATACTAGAAAGTATAAATTATACAAGGAAATAGAACATTTATATAATGAATGAAAATAAGATTCCAGATGAATAAAATTTCAATTACAATTGAGGTCAAGTGAGAAATGTGAGAGTTTGTTTACTATAAAACGTTGATTTGTAAGGTTGGTTCTATCTGTTGATTTTATCAGTACTTTTCAAGTTGAAAAATTTGAATTGAACTTCATTATAATAAACAATAATTCAATTCAAAGAAGGACTAGAAACAATTAATAAGAAAAAAGATGAGAATAAATCAATGACAAGAGAGAAATCAAACTCTGGAGACAGCTATCCATGGATGGAAAGGGAAAGAAAACATTTCAAGAAAAAACAATCAATTCAAAGTGAAAGTAACAAAAGAAATATTTCAAGAAAAACAGGAAATTGAAGCGAAAGTCACAAAGATTAATAGAACAACACAATCACTCGGAAATTTATTAACAATAAGTTCGAATCTATTCAGAAGAAAAGTGATTTAGAATTCTAGATATGAAAAACTTGAGAGAACTTTGATGACCGATGTTAAACTTGAAAAATTTGAGAAGTTTCGACTTCGAACTTATAGTGTGTTATTGAACTAACATTACGAAAGGAAAGAGTGTTGTTCAACTAACAAAACGAATGTTACTATACAACTATCAAAACGAGTTGATACGTTTGCTGTGTGATAGAGAAAGTAGAAGGTAAAGATATTGGAACGCTGAAAAAGAAACGTTCTCAACGAACGTCTTTACCGAAAAGAGCGATAGAGCACTGAAGAAATGAGAGGAGTTACCAAGACACCACTGGAATAATGTTCGGAGCGCCGTGAAGGTGAGCAATAAGGTTCGCTATCTCTGTTATCTCTCAGCTTCTTGTCGTATCTTAAAATGTGCGGGGCTGCCACTACTGCGCTGAATTACCTGCGCGTTGGCGTGATTGAGTTCTTGTTGTTTGATTGCTGAAATATTTACTGGAAGTGGTATGTGGTAGATTTAGAGATGAAGCAGAGTACAATGGAGGACAGAAGAGAAGCGTGGAGGAAAGTATGGGAGTGGAAAGTTGAGAGAATGAGAAGAAGAGGAGAGGAGAGAATGATAAAAGGAAAGAAAAAAGAGGAGGAGAAGAAAGGAAAATTGATAAGGAGATAAGGAAGATAAGAAAAAGGAAGAGAGAGGAGAAGAAGAGAGAGAAGAAGAAGAAGGAGAGATAAGAGAAGAAGTTGAGGAAGAATGAAAAGAAGAGGAAGACAAGGAGAAGAGAAAAGGAAAGAAGAAGAAGAGAAGGAAAGAGAGGAGAAGGAAGAGAGAAGGAAAGAAGGAAGAAGGAGAAGGAAAGAGGAGAAGAGGAAGAAGAGAAGAGAAGAAGTATATGGAAGGAATAAGAGAGAGAGAGAGAAAAGGAGAAAAACAATAAATAAAGAAGATAATGATAAATAAGAGAAATAAGAAAGAGTGAAGGAAAGCTGGAAAGAGGAAAATATAGTATGAAAGTGAAAAAACATAATTAAAAAGAAATAAAAAGAAAGGATAATGGAAGATATAGTAGAATAAAGAAAGAAGAAATCTTGTATTTATAATAGGAGTAGGAAAAGTAAGTGATGGAAAATATGAGGAGTAAAGAAGTAAAATATGATAAATGGAAGAATATATGTGCATTTGCTCTGTTTTATAGAAATTTGATAACTGCCTAAATGAATCCATTAGAATCGTGAAAAAAGCCATTACTTTGGTAATAGTCGATTAAATATATTCAATAATAAAAATTATTCTTGTTTAACGTCATCGAAAAAATATTAAAATAAATTATACGAAAAAAGTGAATTTATTTATTTACTTATAGGCTACCATTATAATAACACTTGTCATTTTCCCCTCAAGGTTTTATAGAAACCAAGTAGCTCAATTATCAAAATTTTGTCACAGTTCTCAATAGTATAATATTTTGAAGAAGTTATTCTTATCAAGAACGCTTTTCAACACGTCTTATCACTTGACAATGACAACAAACTAAATCCTCCAATTACTGACAGAAATTAGAGCACCAGGTATTGCGATATCATTATTTTATGCACTTGAAACAAACTTATCGTTGTCGAATTTTCTTGAAATAATACTTCAAAGTATTCAAAACTACTGATATCGGCGTGAGAACGTGACTGTGAGAATTTTGATGAATATTTAAGCGGATGTGGAAAGGTTTCCGTTTACTTCCTTCACTGAAAAGATAATCAGCGATAAAAAATAATTTCAATATCAACACAGAGAATAGAAAAGAACGTTTACTTCTATTCTTTGTGAGTACAGTATAACCATAGTCAAAGAATAGAGTCATATTATTTGTCTATGGTAATCATAATTTGTCACAACTGATATAAATGTGAAATGTATATATACTTATAATAGATACATAAATGATAAAGCAGTATATTTTTATACACAATATAATATAATATGTTATACAATTACAATATAATGCTATTGTAACTTATGCCATAGGCAATTCCAAATACATAGAAAAATTTGAAAATTAATAAATGATCTTGTATGAAGTACATTAAAATGTCAAAATGAGTAGATATCTATGGTATATGTATTAATATTTATTCTATAGTATGATTTTATAGCTTGGCATTGACTTATAGAATAAATTCATGCTATTACTTTCTCAAACTCATTCTAAACTCAATAGAAATAATCAAATGTGGTATAACATGGATTTGGATACGAGGTTTTGAAAGTTTTGGAATTAGCGAGTCTATTCAATACCATTATTATAAGATGAAATCAAGAAGATATAATCCATACTAAATAAATATTTATTTAGATATATTCATTCATATTTATGTATAGGAAATATTCATCTACAATTTGAAAACATCCTCTCATTATTTCAAAAATATAGCGTTCGAAATAATATAGGCAACAAGTGTTAAAACTAGGGTGTTGAAGTGCTTAGTGAATGTTTTTGTTTTTCTCTGAAAGGTATTGAATGAAAAGTGAATGGTTCATATAATAAACAAACTACAGTACAATATAACGCGGTGGTATGAAAATGAGAAGCTTCAATATTATAGTTCAATTGAACCCTGTAGGCTAGTATGAATGTAGTTAATTCAGTCACAAATTTGTGAATTCAAGTTCAAAATTACGCTTTGAGGCTTCTAAATGGATGAGATTGCACTCGTAATTTTCGTAATGAGGGGAAAAAGTCAAGGCTATAGAACAAAACTATGAAGGGTTTCCTTGTATTAATAATGCCAGTTGAGCGATGTGAGGATATATTAGGTTTTTTGTGTGCATTAAACTGGGAATTCATATTAGTCATCTTAATAATGATGTTGAGAACTATCTGGTTTTGTAGATAATAGAGGAAATTGGGCGTTAGTACTTTATTGTTTGATTCCAGTCCTCGTGTAGAAACTCAGAAGAATACGTTGAGAAGCGACTCATTACTGCTATATCCCCTTTTCCTCCATCTGCTCTCCATCCTTCACCTCCTCTTTATTTTCTCTTCCTCCTCCTCCCCTCTTTTGTCTCTTCCTCCTACTCTTTATTTTTCTTTTCCTCCTCTTCCTCTTTCTCCTTCCCACTTTCTCATCTCAACCCCTTCACCTTCTCTCCTCTTCCTCGCTCTTCTCCTCCTCTTCCTCCTCCTCCAACTCCTTCTTAATCCCTTCTCTCCTACCTCCTCCTTTTCCTCCTTCCTCCTCCTGCCTCCCCTCCTCCTTCCCTCTCCTCCCACCTCCTCCTCACCAAATCAAATCCTCCTCCTCCACTTGCTACTCTTCTCCTCCACTTCCAGAAATCACCCCTCTCTCTTCCATCACCCCTCTCTTGTCCTCAAATCCTTCCTCCTCACATGGTAGATGATCCTCTTCCTCATCCTGCTTTCATCCCTCCTCCTTACCGGTTTTCTGTACTCTCCATAACCTCTCCTCCCTCGTAAATCACAACACAAATCCTCCTCCCCTCCCTCTTCCTTTTCCCTCTTCCTCCTCTTCTTCCTCCCTAATGAAAATCTTAATCTCCCTCCTCCCTTTCCACCTTCCTCTATATCACGAATCTTAATCGGTCTGCTCAAATTGTCCTATGAGACTGATTAATCCTAATTTGAAACTATAAATTGAGATGTATTCCTTTCTCCTCCCTCCTCTTTCTTCCCTTATCAAATTGATCCTCCTCTCTGATCCTCCGTTCCTCCCCATCTCTTATTTACTTTGAATCTCATTCCTCCCTCTAGATAAAGCGAATTTTCACCCCTTCTCGTGCATCAGGAGTTCCTCCAATTTCGTTTTCGATCATTAATCAAATTATTACCTGGAGAAACATCTGCTCATCAATTCCACTTGGGAAGATGATAAATCACATTCATTACTGTTAAAATTAATTCCAACATTGCTCATTAAATCATAACACAAACATTCATTTTCATATGTCTTGCATTGAAAATTTAATATGAAATCATTAAAATAGTCATGGATTTATATGTGCGATCATATTGCACTAAAGAGCATGATCAATCAATTGCAAACCATGAATTGAAGTTATTGTTCAGAATTGAATAAATCAAGCAATCACTGACTAGACACTCAATCAGGCTGACTGAAAGCTAATGATCAGCAACTCACCAACATTACTAATTATTTTCGACTTCATTGATGCATCATGTTGTCGTTCAATGTGCCCTTTCGAATTACGAACGAAATTACTCTTCAATTATTCGAGTTAATCATACATGCTTTCAATTGCATCCGTTCTTTACTTCCTTTCAAATCGTTTTCTTGCCTTTTGCTTTTCCTCTACCAATACATCCGTTATCGGGTTGTCTAATAATTAAAAGAAGGAAGCTAGAAGAAGAAGTTGAAGGAAGAAGAAGAAGAAGAAGAAGAAGAAGAAAAGAGGAAGGTGTTGAATAATGAAAAAAGAAGAAGAAGGAAGAAGAAGAAATAGAGAATGAAAGAATTGAAGTAAGAAGAGAAGGAGAAAAAGAAGAAGAAGAAGAAGAAGAAGAAAAGACATATAGTTCCAACATGTAATTAAACTATGTGTACTTTTGAAATTTATGTAAGAAAGAATATAGTAGAAGAAGGAAGGAAGAAAGACATTAATATATTTATATTAATTTATAAGAAGAAGGCAAGGATACAACATGTAATAGTAAGTCCATGATAGTAGTGAAAAATTAGCTGTGATAGTTGAAAACACTGATCACATAAATAAATCCATAGTTCCAACATGTACTTCAACATTATGGTGACTTTGAGAAACTTAGTTTATTTAAATTGGGAGTGGCGGTAATGGTAGTACATGGACAACAATATATATGCCAGCTGTTTTTCTAGTTTGAAAACCGCCGCCCATTTGTATATGACACACAACATGTATAGTTTACTGAGTCTATGATAGTCTATTTGTTATTTCTGCCTGGTGATAGTTGAAATAGACTATAATAATTATTCAGCTTCACTCAACATATCACGAAACAATGCTGAATATTGGGAAATCAAAAGCATTGACTGAACTAGCAGTGTGTACTGTTTTAGCTCGAACTTTCTTATGACCTCCAGCCAAGTAAGGTCAAGGGGTTGGCGAACGTTTGAATCTGGATTGTGTTACAATTAGAGTCAACAAACCAGGTATTAAAATTACTGTCAACAATGCGTTGTTTGTCGAATATGGTATACGTGTTGAGCCACGGCTGTTTCATCTTCAAACAAAAACCCGATTTTGAAAGGGTTTGTAATACAGTACGCCTCATACGTAATGTTCCTCATAAGCAGATAAAGACTACGCATAGTTCAAACACAGAGAGATTTGTCGCCATGCCAGTCCTATAGGGTGAGGCCGCATTCCTGGAGTTAGGAATACCTGCTTCCATACCTGAATGGAAGATAATTTATCTATTGCTCACATACAAAATCAATAAGAAATAGAACATTTACAAAATTATCACCACTTTCATTACCCCAACGCTGTCGAGAGACTTACTTTCGAGAGGAGAGATAAAGAAAGAAAGAAAGAAGAAGAAGAAGAAGAAAGAAGAAGAAGAAAGAAAGAAAGAAGAAAGAAGAATTACCACTTTAATGATAAACTGTGTCAACCACACTTACATCATCCACGTATTATCCATAAGAAATTGCGGCCCACTGTTTAGGAATATAGAAGACTCTCTGAAATCAGAGAGTTTTTTTTTAGGAGTGATATACGACATGAGCTCTGAAGCTTGTGCGTGATAATACGGAGATGATGATGAGACTTGACGACTGTTTTTAGAGCAGTCGGGACCGACGGCTTTTCGTCTCCTACAAAAGAACGGGATGGCTTCGTTTCTGTCCAAAATCCGTTCAAGCTTCTGTATTCGATCTTTGGAGTTGCTTTGGATTATCAGACAGGCGCTTATCGCCCTCGGCTACGGACCACTCCATATGCAAGTTTTGTACAAACAAGTCATTGTTTAGATATATTATTCATGTACATATTATAATTATATATATCTAAACAATTTTTTGTAGGCCTACATCGAAATCATCGATGATTCAGCGTCTGGATGTAGGTGCTACTCTAAATCTTAGTGGAAATACATTGTAATGTCAGCTGTTATGTTTTTAAAATAGAATGCATCTGTCAGGTGGACCGATACAATCATCTCAAACACTGTGCTAATAGAATGAAGACAAAACTGAACATAAATAAAAACATAAATAAAAACATAACACCACCCGTTGCCATGAAAACGTTGAATATGTCATTGGCCTGTAGCCTTCCTAAAATAATTTATTGTTCCAGTAATGGGATTCATTTAATTTGACGTTTGGCATCAGATAGATGAAAAGAGAGATATTATTTCTTTGCCATCAAACTCTACGGTCATCAGCATCATCAAGAAATAATATCTATCGATCAATCTAATGCCAAACGTCAAATGAATCTGATTAGATTCATGGTATGGATACGCCTGTTTGGCCCGCAATAATTTGAGAAATGTATTTTTTTTTCATAACAACATTTATTCTTTACTCTTTAGAACTGTTTTCAAACACAAAGTATGATATGAATTGGATTGAGGGGTTATCAAATTGTTTCATATTAATGATTGATCAACAGTGTTCGTTGGTTCGTTCTCGACTGTTTGGTTTACGAGAAAAAAACAATGTTTTTAGACTTTATTGGAAATAATTAATTTCTGTTGACATTCACTTCATTCGTGATATTCTGATTAATAGAAAGTTCGTTCCATTTCCATGAAATTTAATCAATTCTCTTCTTCTTGAAATGAGTCAATTTCTTCTCGAAATTTTTAGGAATAGCATTGGGAGATCTGTGTCTGTGATACAGCCAGTGAATAGTCATTTTCTTTAGTTGGGATATGGGAATGTAACGCTACATGTAGCGCTACCTAGTAGATGAATTTCAGACTACTCTGTTAAGAGCTTCTACTTTTTGCCAGTAGGTCGCGCTGTAATGGAAACCTGTCGATAGTGACCACTAACGGCCGATTACTTGGGGCCAATCAAATTTAACCGCCGTGAAATGACGTCATTTGTCTGATCTCAACCGAGTTTTTATTGCATTGGTTTTGTCAAATTACACGATATTATGTCAATCAAAAATTTAATAAAAGTTAATTGCCTCTCCTCACAGAAAAGGAGAAAACTTCTCAATAAGGCCTATACAGGGTGTTTCTAAAATAGACCGACAAACTTCGTGAGCGGTTTCCTGACAGTATTGAAAATTGAGAAAAAGTTCCAATAAACATGGGTTTCTAAAGTGGTTTGTTTCCCCCTAGTCGCCACTTTCCTGTTTTTTCGCTTATTATTTATTTCTCTCCAGAATGGTTTGTCTAATTTTGTTGAAATTTGTATGGTCCAAAGGCCAAGATGAAGGTCTGCTGGAAAAAAATGAAGCAACCTTTATCAGACGCAAATATTTCAAAAATGGCGGGCAACATAAAGTTTTTCAAGTTATTTCAATTTAAAATTTTCAAATGCTTTCTCTTCAACCACTGCCAAGGAAAATCTGGCCAATAGGGGTCCCAGAAGTCTAAACAGTAACTTCTCTTTTGGCCTTCGATAGATAACGTTTGTGATACAATTTTATCTAGTGTAGAGAATAAGACTCAATATCTCACATGTTAATTCTGTGTACTCTGTTGACGTTTTCTCACGTAAATGTTTCTACTAAATGGAAATGGGAAGAATGAGGAATCTCAGGATTAATACTTCGGCAGCCTGAAAGCTTCATACCCACTCCTCCGTGGGTCCACCAATGCAACATGGCAGGTTTCTCTTGTTGAATCACTGACAGTCAACCATCAGTGGTAATAATATAGGAGAGTAGATCACCAAAAAGTAGGTCACTCAGTTATTTGCAGTTGATTAAAGGGAATTGAAGCTGCTAAGATGACAGGAAAGGGTCGATTCCACCCACACAGTAAAACCACGAAAAGTTAGAATAAACTCAAACTTTGTTCTCAGATTTTATCAGAGTTTTTGCAAAGGTGTTTTTGTTGGTGGATGAAGGTACATGGATGAAGGAGAAAGGGAATTTACTACCGCACTTTACAAAAATGGATACTTTGAATTAAAAAACTTTCAAAACACTTTTGAAATTACATTGTGTGCTTGAGGAGAATGCAGAGTTATGTATAGTGGAAGTTCAGTGTAGATACTTGCTAGATGAGTCTCAAAGGAAACTGAATACTTACAAACAGGCACGGTTGCAGAACGCGTTACTTCAGGGATTTTCTACCATTTATGACAGCATATAGCCCTGCCTTTTGGGTTTATGATTACTAAGGTTTCATGATTACTAAGGTTTTATGATTACTAAGGTTTTATGATAACTAAGGTTTTATGATACTCATTCATTACGGACCAAAATTCCTTGTGGCTCAATAAATTAACGTTTAGAAATATGGAAGGGATAATTCAAATTAATGTCTTTCCATTCAGTAGTATATACGGCCAGCGTGTAAGCTCCGTGTATCTCACGACTAAAGAGGGGAGACGAAGATAGCACTCTTCACTACACTATACACTACAAAAATTGGTTTTCGATGACGTCTCCCAGGGACACGGAGCTTAGAATCGCGCAGTAGGCTTCAGAAGATGAAAAATGATAGGCCTATAATTATGTAATGTAATATATGAAAAAGAGTATCCCGCAAATTGATTGACCCTGTGATTGATTATTTACATTACAAAATGTATTGCTAGGTCTTATAAGACTCATTGAATACAGAAAATACATTCATTCAAGTGTACAAATAAATGAAATTATCAATAATACAAGACTAAATAAAACCTCAAGCAGTACTGGGGGAATAAATTAGCTTACATGAGGAATAGAAGACGCAATATTCGAACGTGGGGATATACTTATGCTTGACCCACATTTTCATACTGAATAAAAAGACATAGAGTTGTCAAAACCACATATTTATTAAAACAACGAGATACCGGTTTCGGTTCTTACAACATTATCGATCTCTGGTAAACTAGAACTAAAATTCACTGCAGCAGGATTTATACTCGTGACCGAGCGCTGTGATTGGGAAGTTGAACGACGTAATCAAAGGTGAACGTTTGCCATTGGTCTGAACATAAGCTCTCCTCCCACAGTAGGCGGGCGGTTTCCACCAGACGTCACATAGCAATAATGACTGTTCAAACAGAAGTAACAGAGCAAAGAAAGGCAATAGATATTAACAAAGACACAGATGAAATAAACAGGAATGCTTGGAGAGAACATTGTGGAATAAGAGAAAGAGCAGAAAAGAAAAATTCAATAACAAATAAACTTAGACCAATGATAAAACTAAAATTTTGTGGTGTTGTACTAGTTGAAATGAATCTGAGGTCATTCAAAACTGTAATAAGGATCATTCCTACTTTTACCCTAGTTATTTCTTCAATGCAAGAAAGTTATGGTGAATTTTCAGTGAATAAACCACTTTCAATATCAAATCTCCATTTCCTGAAATGACCAACTATTTTACAAAACTATTTAAAACATTCATTAATTTATTGACAAATTCCATTAATACACCATGGGTGGGAAAACACAACAGGCATTCGCCCAAAACTGTCTCAATCCCTAATTTCAACTTAATTGTCCAGAGGTTATGTCCTTGTCCTTTTTCATTAATAATTTGAGTCTAAATTAATTGAGTCTAATCAATTATTATTACGCTATCCTTATTATTACGGTCTCCTCAGAATTTTTCTCCACTTACTTGCACACAATGAATAAAGCAGAATTATTATTAATTATTTATCATTAATATTATTTTGTGAATGAGCTTACTTCAGTTCAAAACAAATATCAACAAAATTTCAAGCAAATCTCAACACTTTTCCCACTTCACCTGTGTATATTCCTCTACAATTCACTCGGCAAAAAAAAGAGAAGAAAACTGAATAATTTGGCAGTTTCACAAAACACGAATGAATAAATTACGTGAACCAAAACACTTGTCGTAGTGAAAATAATACAGTTGTAAGGCGCGAAGTAAATTGATTGCTTTTTTCGATCAAAAAACACTTAAAAGCTGGCTCAAAATTTGTTACCAACTTCTGCGCGCTTCCTAAAACCTCTCTTTGTCTCTCTTCTCTTCTCTCTCTCTCACACATGCTCGATCATTCTCTCTCCTCTCACACTCTCTTCTCTCTCTCTCCTCGCAATCCTCCCACCAGTAAACATCCCTTCCCCCCCCCCAAACCACCAAAGAAACCCTCTCAGTAGCTCTCCCAGCCAGCTGTACGAAACTTCATTCTCACAGTCTTGGTGGAGCATCCGTGATAAAACGTGCGCTGATAACAGTTGAGTTCTGAAGTTAGTGATCTTTTACGATTCGCGTAACTCGATTACGAAATCATGGAGATCGGTTTTGAGTGCATAACTTGATCAATTTTCGGGTCTAATTGGGAAATTGTGAACTGTACTTTGGAGAGGGTTTTACTGAGAAATAAGGAGGATTGTTACATCAACTGGTGAGATTTCCTAAAATATTACTGATTCTGAATGAAGAGAATTGTGAATTGTTTTCTGTTTATAGTATTTTAAAGTCAGAATAAATCAATTTCATTTATATTTTTCATGTTTTCAACTCAATAATAATGATGAATGCCATATGAACCAAAGAATATCTATTGTCAGCCTTTTATAATTGCTGGTTCTTAAAACCCCTGTTTCTCTAGTACAGTGACATTAATTTAATTTGACGCTTGGCATTGGATAGATAGATAGATAGAGAGATATCATTTTTTGACGTTGCTGATGACCGTAGAGTACGATGGCAAAGAAATAATATCTCTCTATCGATCTATCTATCTAATGCCAAGCGTCAATTTAAATGACTACCACTGTATGTTTCTTGAAGCTTAGCTATGAACTTGATTGTGATTAAAGAAATGATGACACGTGACTTGAATATTATTAAAATAATAGGTAAATTTTAATATTTTATTTAATTTTTTGGGGATGATACTCTCGCTTATTTTCTCTGATATCACTAGAAGATGTAATTCATGCATTACTGATGTTTTTAAGCTTATTCTTTAATTTTATGTTTCTTAAATATTATCAATAGATAATTTTGAATTACGTTGTAACTTTTCTACGAACCCATGGCAATAAAGATGAATTTCGAATAAAATAATATCTTGATTGGGGTTTTCAATATATGAGACATGAAAACTTGGTAAAACCTTTATTAATTGATCCAGTCACGTGATCGCTAATCACATTGGTGGATGTGTGATGATTGAATCATGAATTGTTCCTAGGAAATTGAGTTGTTTCTCATTAAAACTTATCCCTAGTTGAATAGCAATAGAAATTAGCTTCCCAACAAAACTTGTCATAAACTTGTGACTTGAACAGGTGATTCTTTTTGAGAACAATAATATGTTGTTTGCACATTTTAACGTGTAATATGTTATGTGCTAGCTACTCCAGTCTGTGAAAGTGCGGTCTGAAGAATGTACCAGTCGGTCAGCTTCTGAAAGTTCCAGTCTATTTGAAAAACATCTGTTGTTTGCACTTACTATCACTGTTTATTTCACGTTTGAACCGTTTCAGGAGGAGCCATCCCAAAAATAAACCTACTCTGAGCTAGCCTCTAGAGCTGGAAGCGTGCCCCAGTTGATCAAGACAAAGCGAGATCAAACCACGTTCTAATCAAGACAAGTTGAGGATTAGTCACGTTTAGTCTGCTTAATTCACATGGTTGCCTTATGAAGCAACCAGATGGCTGCATCAGTCATACTTACCGTCGGTGGTAACCAGCTTCATAGTAAACTATAGAATAATTACAGCTTCCACACCGCTGGGCACACTAAGCGCTTGCCCTGGGGGCACGTCTAGGGGCGGCATGGCTCTCAGGGGAGCCTGGGAGTCCAGTTTATATTTGTGAAATTTTTCGTTTTATCAAGAATTAAGAAGTTTTCAAATTGAGGCTACTGGAGTATTAAGGGTAGGTATTATTTGGGTAGTTTTGTGACTTCAGGGGGGGCCGGCCCGGCCATAATACAGATGCCTAAGGCAAGGGGCAGCAATAGGTTGGGGAAATCCCGGCCTGTAGTGTACTGTGACTGAGGAATTTTCGTGTCTTGTCTTGTTTTGACTAACCGGTGTACGCCTAGCCTAAAGGTGTGTTTGGACTATGTAACTTTGCTATAAAACATTTGTTATGTAACAAGTTTTCTGTAACTTTTGTTTTATAACAACAGTTGACACTACACAAAAGTAATCATTTTGTTTTAATATAACATTTGTTAACATTTTGTCAAACTTGTTATATAACATAATGTTTTATAACAAAGAAGTTACATAGTCTAAACACACCTGTAATATTGAATGAACACTTACAAATAAAATAAAATGCAAATATTAATAGAATAATACTGAGAAATATAAATAAATAATAATACAACATTGTTACACATAATAATATTTCAAAAACTAATATTTTTATTTATTTATTATTTGATAATAATACTAATTCATAATTGGAAGAAAACAATGTATAGGAGTCGTTTCCAACCAAATATTGGCAAGGCAGAATTTTGGACACAGGAAACTTGTTTCTCTGAAAGCT
>CM029541.1:18042826-18172542 GCA_017141395.1 Laodelphax striatellus | reverse complement strand
ACTGTGGAGTTCCACAAGGTTCTGTTTTGGGACCAATTTTATTTTTGATTTATATTAATGACCTGTATCTTGGCCCTTTCAAGGGTACCTTCACAGTGTTTGCTGATGATACAGCACTTTCTTATGGTGCACTCTCTGATATGGATCTGTATGATCAGATGTCTAACGACCTGCGCTTGATTTCCATGTGGTTCACATTCAATAAGTTAAGCCTCAATCTTGATAAAACCATTTATCTGAATTTTGGACTTGCATCTTCTTTCTTGCTTCCTCAGCCTCTGAAATTTCATTTTGTTGGATGTGATGAAATGGATTGCAATTGTGGAATTATAAATCAGGAAAGAGTGTGAAGTATCTTGGCATCACTGTGGATGATGATTTGATGTGGAAGGGACAAATAGATTGCCTGAAAAATATTTGCGTTGCCTCCTTCATAGGGTTTTCAGTTTGAGAAACTTGTGTCCAACTTTTGTTTTGAGAGACCTCTACTTTGCCCTTGCTCAATCTCGTCTCTCATATGGATTGGTTTGTTGGGGAAGTACATATATAACCCACTTAAAGCCTGTAATGTCTCTTCAGAAGTCTCTGGTTCGAGCAATTGTCAATCACGAAAATTTTGATTTCCTCTCTTCTTGTCAGGCTTTGAAAATTATGCCCCTGAGGCACCTGTATGTTTTTAAAGTACTGTCTCAATTCTATTGGTCTAGTGGAAATCAGGGTGCAACTTTGGGGCATGAGACTGATGGTAGGAGAACAAGGCTCACTGAAGGGTTCCACATCCCTAGACCCAATAGTACTTTTTTTCAAAAGTCTTTCTGTTTCTTACAAGGAAGGTTTTTTGAACAGTTGCCTCGGGATATAGCTTCCACCAGATTTCCGCTTTTGGTTTTTAAGAGAAAGATAAAAAAGGTCATTCTGGCTCTCAATGTTGATGGTATAGAGAGTTGGTACAATATTCAGAGATAGATCACTTAATATTGATCATAATAAGCATATAATTTTCATTCAAGATTATTTCATGGTTTGTTTATCTGTACATCTGTGTAGGATCTGTGTGTATTTATTGAAAGTTTTTCATGTAGCTTAGCATGCTGTTTAGTTTTTTATCCACAACATTTTATATCTCATTCTATTATTAGTTTTTATAGTTTGCAATGATATCCGCAAATTTGTTCTTGAATTTTATTCATTGCATGTTTTTATTAAGTATATTTCTGGTTTTTGATCTCATTACTTATAGCATTTTTATTTTCTTATTAGTTATTTGCTATAGTTTCTCATTTCTATTAGTTTATTGGTTTTATTATTATTTATTGTAGCCTACTAGGTTTTTATTATTATTATAATTATTCTAGTTTAAAGATACTTACTCCTGGGTGCGGACGGAAAATTATTTCTTTGCGCCCAGTAAGTTTGCCATAATTTTTTGTAGTATTTACTAATACTTATTTTGGTTTGTAAACATTGTGTGATTTAAAATGATTTGTTTATTTAAAATTGTATATTTGTTTTTTATGGCAAATAAAGTTTCTATCTATCTATCTAAGTTGGCACGATCATTTAAGGTGAATCCCTTTACTTCTGCAAATATCCTTAAATGCATCCTCAGAAGGAAATATTCAGCAAGAGACCATTGATGTCGATATTTCAGGTGGGATGCAACAGTTTTTAGAATACGTTTTCGATGAGATAAAAATTGTAAAGATACTATCTATAGATTGAAATAAAATTAAAATACAGTATCAAATTGATTATGAATGTACACCATGAAAGGTACAAATCTATTTTTCAATTTAAATATACATCTGCCAAAAATGGTCTCCATTGGAATCTATGCACTTTTCCAGCTGAGCCTAGAAGTTTCCATGACTTTCAATGGCCACACTGTGATTATGCAGTCTCTGTATTTAGAACTATCCCATAAGAATCATTAGAGATGATGTCGATTCGTGGAAATTTGTTTATCAACACTGTGTCTTTAATCTTTTCTCTTTAAAATCCTCATAGTAAAAACATGATTGTGAGAGAGCCAAAGTAAAAGTACGGTATCTCACCCTCCTCCTCTTCCTTCTTCCTCCTTTTCATCGACTCCCGCTTTCTATTTCTCCTCCACCTCTTTCTCATCCACCTCTTTCTCTAATCTCCTTCCATCTTCTTTCTTCTTCTTCTCCCTCTTCTTCCTTCTTCTTATTCTTCCTCTTCTTCTTCCTCTTCTTCCTCCTTCTTCTTCTTCTTCTTCTTCTTCTTCTTCTTCTTCTTCTTCTTCTTCTTTCTTCTTCTTCTTCTTCTTCTTCTTCTTCTTCTTCTTCTTCTTCCTCTTGTTCTTCTCTTCTTCTTCTTCTACCTCCTCTTCTTCTTTCCTCCTCCTTCTTCTTCTTCTTCTTCTTTTCCTTCTCCTCCTTCTCTCTCTCCCTCTCTTCGTCTCTATCCCTTCCACGGATTGGGACCCATAGTGAAAAGCAAATCAAATCAGCCAACTAATTTAGTTTCATGATGAAATTCGTGACCAGTGAAAATTACCAGGCGCTAATTAGACTGGACAATAAGAAGACTATAAGGTGTCATCCTTCAATTTTTTTGCCTCTTCATAATTTGTCAAAAGACAGAACGGAATAGAGTAGTCTTTTTCATTGAGGTGACTGCAGTCTGACTCAACAAACCTGGGCGCTGACTTGCAGTAATTTAAATCTGAATTGTTCGCTCTCTCAACACTCAAAAGCAAAAGACACCGCTTCTAATTTTCCACAAGGAATATTGTAATGTGGACAGCCTCTTCAACCTTGAATCACATTCGGATTGCTTGAAAAATCGTACAACAGCTTCTAGCTGTTGAGAAATTAGTTGAGCATTTTACTTTAAAATGTAGGTGAAGCTTAGCTGGTACACCTTGGACAATGATCAACGTAGATACAGGGTAATGGGGTTAGTGAAAGTGTGAACATAAATTATGATTTTTACAATACTCATCTATCATTATATTTCTATTACACAATAACCACGGCTTTCGCTCGAATCTTTCTAAAAGTTGACAACATGAAACCCAGAGAGTATAGAAATGCTTGAGCTGTGCTATGTGCTAAGAATACTTCTATTACTAATACTTCTAAATATAGCCTAATACTTCTAATACTAATACTTCTAAATACTTCTATTCTCTCTGATTAAACCTTTATATTTTAGGTGGGACGGTACTCTAAAGTGGAATAAAGTGAGGGACATGACTACAACAGCTTGACTCCCACAAAACATCCAACTTATTACTGTTAATAACCAAACCAAATAATTCACTAATTTTTTCAAAATTTATTAATACAACAAAACAAATAAACTATATGTGAAGATGGAAGGAAATGAGATATTGCACCTATTCAGTTGTTAACAGCAACTTCTTCAGAATGTTAAATGGCGGTATTGTTAATTAGAATTTCGTTCAATTAATTATTAAAATAAACTACAAAACAAAATCAAATTCTTTTCAAATGTGTGTTTCCCTATAGAAACAAATCAAACCGACTTATAAAAATTGATGTACGAAATTATGAATATAGAAATAAATAAACATTCTATACAGTTCTGATTTCACTCTATCTTCTTCAAGTACTATATAGGATTTTAATAGATTAATACGATTTTCAAGATTTTTAAGATTCAAGATAATATCAAAATTCAAGATTTCAAAATAGGCGAAAATGTTGGAGAAGTTCAAAAATATTTTTATGAAGTACCTAAGTTCATTTCACAAACCGAACGTTTAAATGTCCTATTATTAGTTATGTCAAATAGTTGAGTTGAATGTTCTATTAGTTTTAGATCTTGGAGCTTAAAACTCAGCTTCGCTCTCCATATCTAACCGAATATAGAAAATGCGTTGAGTTTAAGCACAAGATATTCAAGTTTGCAAAACCCTAATACAACCTGAAAGTTGAAAAGTTCAACTTATCTGAACCTCAATCACCACAACTTAGCTGAGCCCAATTTCAAGTCCAACTAGGAGCTTCGCTCTGCACATCTAACCAAAGAAAGAAGACGCATTGAATCAAAGATTTCATGGCCGTCCCATCTCGTTCATACAGAGGAAGATTGATAAGTGTGGAACTCTTTGAAGTTACTACTCATTGGTTACGGTATGGTCTAAAAAACGCTGATGATTGTCATAATTCTTGTGATGAGGATGATGAAGAATGACATCAGTAATGAAGCGGACCATCTAAAGTGAAGATTGAATGGAAGAATTTAAGGGAACGCCACAGTGTTGTGTAGTAATAAATGGAATTGATTGTAATAATGACTCAGCAATTGAATTATGCTGGCTGTATGGGTCCTTTGGGGTCGACAGTCTTCAATTAAAGTCTGTAGGGTCAGTATTGCAGTCCCAGTTAGTATAAAACATGGGTAGAGTTTGATGGATTACAAGAGAAAAGGACGTATAAAATGAAGATAATTATCGTTAAAACAGAAAGTTGAAAAGGAAACTTGAAATGAGTTTGAGGATACTTAAAATTTCCGTAACCTTTTGATCACAGTACAACAACGGTGGGTTGATAGTTGCAAGAAAAGACGTAAATAGAGTACATCAAGCTTAAAATGAAAAGTTGAAAGAAACTTGAAAATGAGTTTGAGGATACTAATTTCCATAAACCTTTTGATCCCAGTATAAAAACATGGGTGGAGTTTAATGATTACAAAAGACGTACTCTAAATAAGAATGTTATCGTTGAGTAAGAAAGTTGAAAGAAACTTGAAATGGGTTTGAGATACTTAAAATTTCCAGAAGTGTTGTATTCTAGAATATTTAAATTTCAAACTTAAAATAATTAATATCTCCTTAGATAGATTTGAATCTGTTCAGATCAAATAATCTGATAACTCTTCAATACAAAGAGTTGCAGTAAGAATAGAAAAAATCAAACAAAATAGACTAATAAAAAAAAATAAACTAATAAACAAAATAGACTAATATCTGTATAGACTAACTATACAGATATCTAACTATATATAACTATACTGTTGTCTGTGCTACTACGATTTCAATAATATTAGTCATAATCAGCTTCCTAGAATTCACACAATTATTTTTACGAAAGTGCTGTCTCACAGTGTGACATCTGAATTACGCCTGTCAAAAGCAGAAAAAATTCAACCTTGCAAAAATTTCTCATTTAGAGAAATCAGATACCATCAGAATAATAATTGAAAACCACAACTTCTATTATCCTTTTGTCATTTTGAAAATGTCATTTTGTTTTTAGATTGAGAGAGGCAATTAAGAGAGAAATAGAGAATGAAAGGGTGATGGAGAGTGTATAAGAAAAAGGAAAGAATAAAGAGATTAAAGGGTGAGAGAGAGTGTATGAGAAAAAAAGAGGAAAGAAGGATGAAAGAGAGAGACTAAAAAATTGAGAAAAAGAGAGAGACAGATAAAGAGAGAGTGAGAGGAGTAAAAAAGATTGAGAGAGAAGGGAGAGAGAGAAGAGAAAAGAGAAAGAGAGATAAATTGCGAGAAAAAGAAATAGAGAATGAGAAGAGTTGAAGTGAGATAAAGAGAGAGTGAGGGAGAAGAAGAGTGTTTCAGAATGCAAGAGTAAATGAGAGTTGGATAGAGTGTGACAGGAAGAGAAAGAGAGAGAAAGAGTGAGTGAGTGAGAAGACCACGCCTTACCGGAAAGAGCCCAAAGCTCCTTCAATAATAATCTAAAAAGCAGATCTAGTCTGGCCCGAATTCAAGCTTAACAATCGTGTCTATATCTTGAAAGCAATGTCGTCTGCCAGACATCGCTTCACCAGCCTATCAAATGCCATCTCTTTTAACATTGGACCAGCCGAGCATACAATGTCGAAAATAATTATACAGTTACTGATCTTGACTCCAAAATACAAACATTGGTTACGATTAGATCCGTCAAAGTCAGTTATCAAATCTTTGTTGACCCACACAAAATACGGGGAGAGAGTCTGTACTTGGAATTTTAATTCATTTATCTATTCAGCAGTATAAAAAAAATAAGCGATTCCTTATGAACATTTTTTCTGCATTATAATCTATTGTGTAAACAGCGGAAGGAGGAGGAGAGAGGCGGAGAAGGAGAAGGAGGAGAAGGAGGAGAAGGAGGAGAAGGAGGAGGAGGAGAAGGAGGAGAAGGAGGAGAAGGAGGAGAAGGAGGAGAAGGAGGAGAAGGGAAGGAGGAGAAGGAGGAGAAGGAGGAGGAGAAGGAGGAAGGAGGAGGAGGAGGAGAAGGAGGAGAAGGAGGAGAAGGAGGAGGAAGGAGGAGAAGGAGGAGAAGGAGGAGAAGGAGGAGAAGGAGGAGAAGGAGGAGGAGGAGGAGAAGGAGGAGAGGAGGAGGAGAAGGAGGAGAAGGAATCATGAGGAGAGGTAATACTGTAGTATATTTCGCACCTTGGGCGGAAAATGTATGTTTGCCGGCTTGAATACGGTTTTCAAGTTCGAGACGAATGTTGAGAACTTGAACCGTTTGAGAGCCAGCAAAACATTTTTGCCCGCGGTGCGAACACTATTTTTCGCCTCGCCATAAAAGAAACAAACCCTTTCAATTTCGTTTTCGATCAAAATAAAGTTACTACTCTGAGGAACATTCATATTTTCAATCTTCTCGTGGGACGATAATAAATCACAATACATTATCGTTAATTAAATTTTCAATTACTTGCCCATTAAAGCATACCACAAAAATTTATCCTCATGTTTGTCTTGCATTGAAAATTAAATAAAAAATCATTAAAATAGTCACTAATAATTTCTATTTACGATCAAATTTCACTGAGAACCATTATCATTGATTTTAAATAGAAAAATAAAGATTTAGATTTATATATAAAATCAATGCCATTATTAATCGATTTCTAAATATGAATTGAAATTACTTTTCAGAATTGCATCAATCAATCATGATAAATAAATCAAGCAATCAACTAGATAAATCACCACACATCACAGTTACTTAAATTTTCAATTACTCGCCCATTAAATCACACCACAAAAATTCATTTTCATATTTCTCTTGCGTTGAAAATTTAATAAGAAATCATTAAAATAGTCATGAATTTCTACTTGTGATATAATTGCTCAAGATGATCCATGATCAATCAATTGCAAACCATGAATTGAAGTTACTGTTCAGAATTGAATAAATCAAGCAATCAACTAGACACTCAATCAGGGTTGACTGAAGTCAATCAGCAATCTACGTCAACATTGATGGTGATTATTTTCTACTTCATTGAGCAATTCGTTCAATGTGCCCTTCGAATTCACGATCGAAATTACTTTCAATTATTCGAGTTAAGCATACATGTTTTTTATTGGCATCCGTTCTCGCAACTTCCTTTCAACTTTTCTTGCCTTTTGCTTTCTTTTCCTCTTCACTTACCACATTATTCGGTTTGTGTATGAAATATTTAGTTTCCAGAAGTAAATGTTGAGATCAATTAAATTTTTAATAATAAAGCCATTCATAAACATCATTATTCTCTTGTATTTTGTATAATCTGGAAAATAAATTTGATTTCGATTTGAACATGTTCAACTTATAGGGCCTACATCGAGATAGTCCCAAAATAAATAGAATAGAATGACTTTTTCATTTCACTGATGTGGCAACGTTTGGATAATAACGTCTACTCTTCCATTTAACCAAGTCGTGAATTACAAAGCAATGTACAAAATAATAGATTTTTGAACTAAAAAGTGAATATATAATAAAATACAATAAGCTTATACAAAAGTAAATGAGATCAATGTATACAAAGTTTGTAATAGACTAAATAAGTAAAATAGAAAAAATTAATGTACAGTACTAAAGAAATAAGGGAAAAAACTGAAAGATTATGAGGTGAAAAATTAAAAAAAAATTAATGAAGCTGTTCAATAGAAGAACATATATAATATATATATTTTAGATAAGTCCGAGAAATATAACACTGAAACACAGCAGCGAACTCCGATTAATCAAGACAAGACGAGATTAATCATGTTTTGTCACAGTCATAGTTGCTTATGAAGCAGCGTCTGATGCAATGACCAATCGGTGTGTGTTGCTTCATAGGCTAAACGTGACTAATCTCGTATTGTCTTGTCTTGACTAACCGGTGTACGTCTAGCCTAAGAGCACGAAACTTTTAACACATCTTGTTTATACAAACTTTACACTATATCAAGTATGCACGTTTACGCATACACTTCACAAAATAAATGACGATAACATAGGCACTGTCAGCAATCGTCAAAATTATCAGCTCGCAGTACAATATCAGCAAATTTTATTTCGACATTCGTACATGAAACATGAATGACTGTCACTTTTGTCAAGGCTAGAGTCCCTGGAAGAAAACCAGCAATAAATCGGTTATGGCAGTTTTTCCTCTGGCTCACAAAAGATTTTCCAGACTGGAGCGGAGCAAAATGCAGCATAGTATAATTCCATTTAAGCGTAAAGAAGTATATAATAGAATATGAAGCAATCAACATTACAGACAAAGTAATATGATTAGTATATATACTATATATAACAGTGAAATGAAACATAATAATATAGATAGCAGTAAAAATAGAGGAATAATGAAACACCACAGTCATAGTAATGAGAATTTTATGTATGAGAATAGTAATATTATATGGTATGGACTGAATTTCTATACTGAATACTTATTTGCCAATTATTGTCAACAGGTGTAACAAAGGAGACTTAGTTGCTTCAATAAGGAAGATATTACTATGAACAGTAGGTGGTAATAGTTCAGCTGATTGTCATCTTTGAAAGAAGCAGATACTAATAGAGTGCTAGGAATGGAGAAAAGTGAGGAGGGTGAGGAGGGAGGAGGAGGGAGGAGAAGGGAGAAGATGAGAGAGAAGAAGAAGAAAGAAGAAGAAGAAGAAGAAGAGAAGAAAGAAGAAGAAGAAGAAGAAGAAGAAGAAGAAGAAGAAGATATATGAGGAGGAGAAGGAGGAGGAGGAGGAGAGGAGAAAAAGAAGAAAGAGGAAACAAAGAACAGTAGAAGAAAAAGGAAAATGTAGAGAAAAGAGGAGGAAAAGAGAAAATGACGATGCCTACTTTTTTTGCAACTGATTTTGATGTTATTCAGTTAGTTATTCATCTCAGGAACTGTAATTTTATTTTTATAGTAATATTAGGAAATTTCTCCTAGAATAATATTACATTTGATATTAAATTTTATATCAACTGTAAAAATTAAAAATGGATTTTATATTTGTGGACACTATATCATATCGGGTCCTTGGATACATCGTTGTATAGGTTTATTTCTCTTCATTATCTGTGACTATACACCCAGTAGTTTTAATGACACTCCAATCAGCAATCAATATTTAATTGCAATTAAATTAAGTTAAATTCAATATCTAGAAAGAGGAATTATCATCGTGCAGAACATAGTAAAGTCTATTTTAGTTTATGTTTATTCTAGTAGAGACCACTTCAGCTTTTTCAGTTAGTCTACAGTGCAAACAGCATTCTCGTCCCTATTTTTAATTCAGTTCAAGTTGAGCCGCTGTCTCACGATACGAATGTCTAGTTCTCACCGTCGAAATTATGTAAAAAACATGTTTATTCAACTGTATTTTGTAACTGAGAGGTAGCTGACCGAGCAATTATTGAAGGTTGGATTTTCATGCGTGACATTCTACCCACATTATCATGTTTCTTGTGTCTAGCGTGATATTCTACTAGCTTTTATTTTATTTCAACAGACACGATCTGTTCAAATCACGGTCAGAGACAGGTCGAAACGACTCGCTTGCAAAAGTTTGTGACATTTGAGTGTTGTGTTCATGAGAAAGCTCATAAAGCTAAAACTTTCTGCACAATTTTTTAAAAGGTTCTGTTTGTCACGTTTTTCGTCTTACTTACTTCAAACAAACACAATTCCATCTTTGTTACGGAATACATTTTTTTCCCTTTCACCGCCATACTTTTGTCAATATTTTGAATTCTGAAGTATATGTGCTTACAGGTAAACTTGAAGATCTCTCCCTCTCCTCTCTTTTCTTTTCTCTCTCTCAAGGTGAAATGTCGATGAAAAAGGATTTCTATGTATCTCTTTGTCCAAGAAAGGTGGACATTAATATGTCTAAACTTCGCCTTTTCTGTCACAATAAATTAGTATAACATCAGTATCTTGCTTGCTTTACATACACCACTCATGGCACATAATTCATAAGCTTACTATGTACATCTTGAAGAATAATTAGTTGTTTAAATTTACTATTATAATCTAGAATTTAAAAGGCGTCATATTTGTTATCTACATGAATAAAGTAATAAATCTAAAGCTAAATGGCTAAATCTCTTTCTCTCTCTCTCTCTCTATTATATCCCAGAAACCGACCTAAAGTATTTCAAGTCCAAGAAAATGCTGTACTACCATACAATCATTAAACAATTACAACATCCATTACTCAATACATTGAATGTATAAAAGAATGAATACATTCCAGTAAACAACAACCAGCATTACCTCGATATAAATTATTGTTGGTAATTGGATCTCATACGCCAGTCATCTAGCCTACTACACAATTTGAGTCAATAATTCATACAATATCTACTCTCTTTATGGGATTTCTATGAAAGAAAAGAAGAAGGAGAAGAAAAAGGAAAAGAGAGAAAAAGAGAAAAGAAAAAGTTAAAAGAAAAGAAGAAGAAAAAAGAAAAGAAAAAGAAAAGAAAAAGAAAGAAAAGAAAAAGAAAAAGAAAGGAAAAGAAAAGAAAAGAAAAAGAAAAGGGAGAAAGGGAAAGAAAAGGAAAAGAGGAAGAGAAGTAGAAAGAAAAGAAAAAAGAAAAGGAAGGGAAAAAGAAGAAAAGAAAAGAAAAAGAAGAAGAAGAAGAGGAAGAAGAAGAAGAAGAGGAAGAAGAAGGAGAAAAAGAAAAGAAAAGAAAAGAAAAAGAAAAAGAAAAAGAAAAGAAAAGAAAAGAAAAGAGAAAGAAGGGAAGAAAAGAAAAGAAAAAGGAAAAGAAAATACATATATACTTTAAGCTTTGAAATATGAATTCTGGATAATTATTGAATGAGATGAAAGAGATCTGTCTCAGGTATAATATAACGGACCAGAGCAATAATAATAATAATAATTGCAGATTAATGACAAATGTGTGTTATCGATTGGAATAAATCGGGTTGAATTTGCAGAATTTAGTGTCAAGGTCGTTTGGTTGGTTTCGGTATTGGTGGTCTCGATCTTCTTCTGTGTCCTTGACCAGATATAAAGAAAGCCCAACTTACTTGATTTTCTTAATCAGCAGCGCGACACGAATTTAATAATAATTGCTCGCAACGCAAACAAGTTGAACCTGATTGCTGCTGCTACTGCAAGCATCAATCAACTCTTGTTCAACTCATGTACAACTCTTGTTCAACTCTTGTTCATCTCTTGTTCAACTATCGTTCGTCAGTAGCATGCAACTAGTGGCAAGTGGCAAGAGCAGCTCACTTCAATTCGAGTGCAACTCAGTTCCTCAATTCGTCAATCGATTGGTGAATTGACTTTTCAATTGAACGAGTTCACCCCGTGCAGCGCAAAGCGCCGCTCACTTGAATTTTCTTAACTTCTTCGTTTTAAATAGTTGCTACTTTTATAATCATCAGCAGCTGACAGCAGCTCAGTCATACCATTGAAATCCTACTGATTACTGGTCCCTGTATAGTTTTAATCTAAACTCATGACCCCTGGAAGGAATTTGTTGAGTAAACAGAAGTTGCGCAATACCGATTAGAGCAGCATTGAATACCAACATTCTTTCTCCTCTCCCCATCAGACTTCAGGGGTCATCATTTCAGATTCAACCAGTATTACTTTCAGCTTCTAAGCTATCGATGGGGGATTTCACAAACTAATCCAAGTTTAGTGCATTTTAATGCCAACAGTGATAGTGCCACTGGAAACTATTCTATGTTTTAATCGAATTTCTCCCATTAAAAATTATTATTTTTGAAAAACAAATAGAGTCAGTAAAAACTTGATTCATTATATTTTTTTTGGCGCAAACCGCATCAAAATCGGTCCACTCAAACTTCTCCACGAACTTTTCAAACTCGGGCACGAAACTCTTTTCATATATGATTAGATTAGATCAATCGATTATTCAATGTTCCTGTGTAGTAGTAAGGTTTTATAGCATTAGAAATTTATGTAGCATTATAAATACTGCGATCAGTATTTAATCTTCAGATATACGCAACTCAAAGCCACATGAGAAGAAAATCAGCTCTTCTTCAAGCAACTACTGGTAATTATACGGCGGCATGTAAAGCACAAATGAAACGTGTGTTTTAAAACACCCACATAGAAAGTACTTGATTCTAGGCTACTATACTGAAAGAAAACGAACATTGATTGAAGAATTAATAAAATAGATTAGAGAGAATGGAAAACAAAAGATAATTGAAGAACCGCGGAGTGAAATGCATCCACAGCCGACCTGATTCATTCTCATTTCCTAGATTCAATATAAATGGTAATAGATAATAGATCCTATAACTATTTTATTATTTACTGGGTAGCTAATTCTCCACTAGAAATTCATTACTAAAACAAGCTGTGTTTCATAAAT
The DNA here is from genome assembly GCA_017141395.1 of Laodelphax striatellus. NCBI lineage: Eukaryota > Metazoa > Arthropoda > Insecta > Hemiptera > Delphacidae > Laodelphax > Laodelphax striatellus. The sequence goes on along the minus strand of CM029541.1, from coordinate 18,159,961 downwards.
CGTTAACTATATATTTATGTTACGTACTTTTCAATCTATAACTTTGTTATTCTACGTATATACATAGATCTTTTGAAGTAGTTGGAACTCCAAAATCACCTCGATAGTTTCGGATATAGTTTTGATATAGAGTGTGGCTATTCGGAGAAGCTGAGAGTGTTTTGGCTTATGACTCTGATAGTGGAAACGTATCATAGAATATCAAGCAAAGATGTGAGCGGACGTGCTTGAGAGTGTTGGTGGCGCATGTGCGTGTGTAAATAGCTTTCTTTCAATTCAGGAAGCTGATGGATACGATCAGGAGGAAGCAATGATTACTGGATTTCATGAACTGGGTTGATGGAGATTATGATTGATCTATTGACTCAACAACCAACTGATCAATCAATAATTCATTGTTTTTATTCCCTAACCAATAATAAATAGTCATTATTCTGCACAGAATAATCAGAAGAAAAACTTCTAATAAATTATTCATTATTTTGATGGAACACATTTGAAAAAAATTGGAAGTATTCCTAGTTTCCAGAAGATAATAATTGTAATGAAACAATAAGATAATTTATTGTAATACCTTGAAACATGTAAACAGTGAGCCTTTAAAAACTTTAAATAGGTACAGAAAGTTGCCAAAGCAGAGAGAATTTAGTAAATTGGAACAGAAACAGAAGTTACGAACCGATGAGAACAGGGAAACATGGATGAATGGAAATTATCAAAAGGCAAAATGAATCAGTAAATAAAGTACTGATAATTTCAAAGATTCAAAATAATCTGTTATCAATTATTGAACAAGAATAAACGTCAACAATTTCATTATTAAACGTTTATTATTTCGTGTGTTAATGGTTCTTTTAAAATTCAGCGATAGACTGAAGACTAGATAGATCAGTGGATAGAGGATGCAATAATGGAACAGAGCATAGAAGGAGGATGACCAATCACAAACAAGATCCAGATTTGGACCATGCCCACAGACACGCCTTCAAGCCCGCCTGCTCTCTGCTGATTGGTCGACAAAGCAATCACGTAGTTCTGAAGTCTGCCTTTAGATGGCAGCTGCTACTGGGTGATGCAAAGCTAATTCATTTTGGCTCCGCCTGCTCGCTCCTCATTGGTCGACAATGTATTTCCGGAATTCTGCCGTTAGATTGCAGCTGTTATTAGGTGATTGTTTTTAGGTCTTGTTTATAGGATGTTTTTTGTCTTGTTTATATGGTTTATATGGGAAGTTGAATTCTTTAATTTATTTCAATTCCAACATTTCTTTCAAAACGGATAATAGAAGTCAAGCTCAAGCATAATGAGCAACAGAGGAAATGGGAGGAATTAAGAAGAGGACAGTTGAAAGAGGATTAGAAGAGAGAAGAAGAAGAAAGAGGATTAGTAGAGAAGAAAAGAAGGAGAGAAGAAAAGAAAAAAGAGAGGAGAGGATTGAAGAAGAAGAAGAAGAAGAAAAGAAAAGAAGAAGAAGAAAAGAAGAAGAAGAAGAAGAAGAAGAAGAGGAAGAAGAAGAAGAGAAGAAGAAGAAGAAGAAGAAGAATAGAAGAAGAAGAAGAAGAAGAGAGACAGAGAGAAAAGAATGGAAGAGGAGGAGAAGAGAGAGGAGGAGAAACAAAGAAGAAGAAGAAGAGAGAAGAAGAAGAAGAAGAAGGGAAGAAGAAGGGAGGAAGGAAAAGAGGAGGAGGAGGAGGAATGGAGGAGAGGAGGAGAAGAAGAGGAAGGAGGAGGAGGAGGAGGAGGAGAAGGAGAAGAAGGAGAGAAGAAGAAGAAAAGAAGAAGAAGAAGAAGAAGAAGAAGAAGAAGAAGAAGGAGGAGGAGGTAGGAGAGGAAAAGGAGGAGGAGGAGGAGAGGAGGAGGAGGAGGCCAGGAGGAGGAGGAGGAGGAGGAGGAGGAGGAGGAGTAGCAGAGGAGGAGGAGAGGAAGAGAAGGAGGTAGCTGGAGATTGGTGAATTAAACAGTTGAAATAATATTAATTTATAATAACTAGAAACGTTGGAGAAACAGCGTTCTCGAGTCACTTCAAAATCAGTAACCAGTTCGCCCAGATTTCAGTCAACGGCAGCGTTGTCAGATGACATTGGCGATAAGTTAGATTACCGAAACAGCGTCATCTGGCAGCGCATATTTCTGAAAATATAGCATCTCATCTGGCAACGCTGGGTTGACTTAAATCAGATATCTCTCAGTAAACAGGACCGCATAAAACAGTTGATTACACACTTTTTAGGCGAACCACAATCATCTAATTCGCTTCTCAGATCGTTACAGAACTTTGAAGAACAAAAAGAATCGAATACCACCAACCATGAAAACAAGATAAAAGTGTAAAAAGAGTGGATTACATTCTTTAGCGCAGTGAAGCGTGAGTCAAGCGGCGATTGCTAAATAAGTCTTAATATAAGTCTATATATAGTTATATTACAAGTCTTGTAATACAATCAGCAGCACGACCTATAGTTAGGCGCTGTCCTTTGTTTCAGGATCTTGTACCGAAGAGTGCCTGGGAAAGAAGTGTACTTAACCAAGGATAGTCGTGTACTTCTCGGTACCTAAGTGAGTGGGTGGTGAGGTTAGGTTAGGTTGCTTCAAATGTCAAGGTGAGGAACACAGAAATGGACGGAGTCTGGTTTTTGACGTTCTATTAATATGATTATTGCGCTTATTATCACTGGAAACGTTGGAGAAGGATTTAAAAGGAGTTTGTAAGAATGTGGAGTCATTACAAGAGTTTTTAAGGAAACTATGATCAAGTTAGTATATGTTGGTCAAGACAAGACGATTAGTCACGTTTGATACGGTAATTCACATAGTTGCTTTAAGCACTGAGATGCAATAACTAATCGGTGTGTTTTGCAGCAACTATGTGATACTGACTAAGCGTGATAATCTCGTCTTTTATGTCTTGACTAACCGGTGATATAACAGTGCTTTTTTCTATTTATTCACACTATTACTGGATGGATATAAATCTACTTTGTTAATCTGCACTGGATGAAGGAGGACCCATTAAAAGAGTTTTAAAGGAGCCTCATTAAAGAGTTGGTATGCTTTTTTATGTTTATTCACACTGTACTGGTTGGATACATGTATTATTACAGAATATTTAGTTTGAAATTCTTTTTTTTTTGTTCCTAATGATACCCACATAAGTATATCTCTTGTGCGTGGGTAATGAAGTGACGGATGAAGCGGGATATAAATGCCAGAAGAAAACGGGAATCGAACCCGTGACCACTGATTGAATGTGTGACCCTTCATCCTATTACGCTACGCCGACTCCTCTATTATTTATTTTTTTAACTATTAATTAAACTATTAACTATTTGATTTCTACTATTAATTTTTGATTTTGCAGTATTGAATCGCTACGTACACGCTTCGTCGATTTTTCTATGCTGAAGAGCATATATATGCTGCATAATTATGCTGAAGCATTGGTAGCATATGCTGTGCAGCACACAAAATCAACCACGTGTAGACATAAGGATTGATCATAGTGTGCTTTTCAACTCGTGATGATTTTTTCGTACTTTTTCTACTAATTTTATACCATTATAATTACGAATTAATTTCTATACAATTTTCAATTTTGATCTATTTTTTTCTATCCTATCATTTTTGTAATGATTTCAAGAATGTAGGTTACAAGAATATTTTAAAGGTATTTTTTAAGGATCGTCTTTGAAGCCAGATTCAATTCCGAGTATCCAAGTTGCCGGTTCGAGTCCCATCCGGGGCAGTTTTTTGCTAACAAATTTCAAGTTTTAATCAATTATCCATACATTTTTTATTGTAATAAATTCATTATTGATGATTTGAAATTATTCATTATGTTTATTATTTATTACAATAGCCTATTTTAATTTTATGAAAGTAATCCAAATGTTGAAACGTTTCTCTCAATTGCAGAAAATAGCTATGTTTACTACTTGAGCAATTCTTGAAAGGACTGTCCTGTTTTCTGTTAATCTGTACACTTCAATATCGGGTTCTTGGATACTCCGTTGTATCGGTTTATTGATACTAAAATCATTGGAAAAAATTCTAAATACTGCATTTTAATATTGGCCATTGCAAGTAGCATGTACTGTGTGGTACTTTCAAAAAGAAACTGTAGATTTCAAGAATGTGGGTTACTAGAATATTCAAGGTATGTATTGATACTAAAATCATTGCAAAAAGTTCTAATTACTGCCTTTCAGTATCAGCGATTGCAAGTAGCATGTACTCTGTACTTTCAAAAAAATAAAACTGTAATTAGCGGCTGACAAGCCATTCAACATCATCATTAACAAACCATAGCCTAGTCAACATTATCATAACATCAATAAAATTGTAATTATCATGATAATGCGAGGGCGTACTGGTTGTAATCTTTCACCTTTCTCACTTCCTATGAAAAAGCACAGCCTACAACAGCTACTGGAACAGTATTGTACGTTACAAAGAACGGATCAGCTGATTGTAGTACAAGGTCAGCGATCCAAGGTCATTCACTCTTGTCGCCCTACTTTGAATTTCTCTCTCACTCCTTCTTCTTATTCTACGCCTCCTCTTTCACTACTGGACTTCTTCCAGTTTCTTCTTCTTCTTCACTGATTTCTTATAATATTTGATGATATTTCTCGTCTAGTGATCTGAATGCTGAATTGAACATAGTATCAATTTTTTCAATAGTTAATACATTTTCTTCACTGTTTCCTCCCTTTCCTCCTACCCATCCTCAAACTGCCTAACAACTTTCTTGTATATCTTCTCCTTCTCTTCTCCTCTTCTTTCCTCTCTCATACTTGTACTCTTCCAACTTATTTTCCTTCTCATCATAATCATCCATTCTCTTCCCTCTTCTTTTTCTACATCTATCTCCTATTTTCTTTTCATTCCCCTTCCCAAGTATTTATTCTTCTATTATTTTCCAACTCCTTTTCCTTCCGCTCCTGCATCAAACGATTTTTCATCGCAATCTTCCTTCTCTCACATTTTCTTCTTCTTTTACTTCTCCTTCTCCTCCTTCTTCATATTTTTCTTCTTCTTCTCTTACTCCTTAGTCATCATTGTCTACTTATTTCGTCTTCATTTTCCCATTTCTAAAAGTATTCTTTAATTTCAAATACTTTCCTCCTCCTATCAATCAACTTTTACTATGACCTTTGCTTCATCTCCCCCTCATCCCCTTTCTCCTTATTACCTCCCCCTTTTCAACCCTTTACCTCATTCTCCTTTCCCTCCTTCTTCTATCACTTATTTCTTCCTTCTCCTTCTTTCTTCTTCTTCTTCTTCTTCTTCTTCTTCTTCTTCTTCATCTTCTTCTTCTCCTACTTATTCTTCTCCTCTTCTTCTCCCTCCTCCTCCTCCTTCTTTTATCTTCTCATCTCCCTCCTCTTCCTTCTCCTCCTACCCATATTCTTCTTCTTCTTCTTCTTCTTCTTCTAATTCTAATTCTTCTTCCTCCTCGTTCCTCTTCCTCCTCCTCCTCCATCTTCTTTTCTTCTTTGTTCTTCTTCTTCTTCTTCTTCTTATTCTTCTTCTTCTCCTTCTACTCCTTCTTCCTTCTGATTCTTCTCCTTCTTCTCCTCCACCTCCTCCTCTTATTCCTCTTCTATTCTTTTGTCTTCTTTATCCTCTATTCTTCTCCTCGTTTGAGTTAAAGACGAGGACAGCTAATCTGATGGATGAATCCAGTTAAAACTAGGCACCGCATCTATATAGCCAGCCACAAATGTAGTTGTCAGAACAAGTTATTACACAATAATAGCCTGCCTACAACTAGCCTACCTACTGTAGTTCTGTCTCTCTTGTTTTTAGCTTTCGTTTATTTTGCTCATCTTCCTTTCATTCCATCGTCATAGAACACTGTTTGTGTCTCGTGAGAATTTATGCGCCTAGTCTGACTCGTACAGCTTGTTCACTCTGCTAAGGCATCTGGACTGAAATAATAATTAATTAAAAATAATAAATAAAATAATTTCATAACATAATTTATTTCAAATTTATAATTTCATATATTTATAATTTATTCAATTCATTTTTAGTGGACCTATGATCCACAACCATAAATCCTCAGAGTGACCTTGATTGACGTTATCACAACCTGCCGTAACAACTAATCATTCATCAGATTCTGTTGATATATTCTTCAAAGCTGAAGTACCTAATTCATTACTAGTATATCAGTCAAACATTCCTTGAATTAATCGCGATTTTCAACAGTATCTAATTGTGATCTCAAGGCGTTTCAAAGTACTTCGCCTCAATTCACATGAGTATCAGATCTTCAAATTACATCACTCAAACGAGATCTGTTACAAACAACAGCTGTTATCAAACTGAAGAATTCTACAATATTATTTAATTACTGGGTTTAGAAGAGCCGAAGTAACTGAACCAGAACCCAAACGCTCTAATAAACTCATTGGGATTAAGCTACTAGGTGTTGGATTGGGATTAAGACGAATCTTCAGACGTTCAGTCCCATTTATCGCAAGGCATGACCAGAAAAAATGAAAAAGAACTGCATTCACTGAATGTAGCCATGACGAATCCGAAAGCCTGTAGTCTATTCTGATACAGTAATAAGGACTCATAACCATTTTATAGACATTGCTCACTGTACAACACTGTATTGCACTTGTACTGTACAGTTTATACATATTATTATAGCCATTATTATTAGCAATTGTCTCTGAATACAGAACACTACAGAAGTGTTCTGTATTCAGTGCTACCACTGGCTAACAAAAACAAGAATGGATTGTCTCTCTTCATACACCTATAAACTTATATTGCAAGTGAATAAATAATGTATTGCTCACAATGAGAGTAGAAGAAGAATCCTACTTCTATCATCTCTCATTGCTCACTGATTAACACTGTATTACTCACTATTAGTGATTCATTTAAAATTAATACAGTAATATTGATCTGTGCATTCTGTATGGGGTAGCAATAGGTTCCACAATAATTGCTCCCAATAATATTACTATTTCAATAATATTACTCTTTTAATGTTAAGCTGAGGCTGCACTGCTGGGTTGTTACCTGGATGATAGATGGATTATTGTCTATAGATCATAATAATAGAACAAGTAGAAAATTATCACGGCCTCTTGCTAATCAGTGTCAATCATCCACCATTCACTAACTGTGAGACCTAAGGGTGACCTATTTCAGTTTTAGGCCTCTTTCCGCTGAATGTCATTCATGAGAATCAAAATCGCTTCCTGGTGGTTCGGAAACCACCTGTAATGTAGCACAGGAGAGGAGAGGATCTCCTTTTATCCACTCTGAATTATCTCTGACTGTAGGTCCATTCATCTCACATCATCGCTATTACTCTTGTACAAGCCAGGAGCTTATGTGGGCATCAACTCAACAAAAAAATATCAACTATTATTAGCAGAGTTGACTGATATGAGTCCTATTAAAGGTTAATTTGGAATCGTTTATTATTTGAATACTTGTTTTAATTACTGTCTCACTAATGGTCCAAACATGCAAAAATTCATCTTTCATAAAATTCAAGAAATAACACAACTTCATGTACAGTTGAAACATCTTACATAAGAAACAAACGGTGAAGAAGGAGGATCAGAAAGAAGGATATAATGTGTCAGTAGGACAGGAAATGAAAGAAAGAAAATAAATAGGAACCAAAAATTATTAACGTACTCCACTGTAATTATTACATAATGAAAGTCTCGTTACTGGTAAATTAGTGGCTTGAAAGAATGCAACAGATATTAAGTTACAAAGGACCTCTTTAGTAACAATTACGTGGTAGGAGTAGGCTGTATAACTTTTACGAACTAACCTTTAGGCTTACTGCTTGTTCTCGTTTTGAAAATAGCCTAATGTCATTTGACAGTAGACTTTAATGGGTATTTGATGAACGGATACTTTTCAGTGAGACGTACAATTGTTTGTTCTCTGAGTCAAGACAAGACAAGATTAGTCACGTTTAGTCACAGTACTTGTGCTTATGAAGCAAATTATTCATCATGTGTGCTGCTTCATAAACTATGTGAATGACCAAATGACTAATTGTTTCTTGACGTATTAGATGCATCCATTTCATCAATCACAATATTGTAATAGTTTTCAAAGTTGGGATCAATTAATAATGTATTCATGTATTATTGGTGGGTCTCCCCACCGATAAAAAACCATACGATAAAAAAATAATAATAATGTATCCAATTTAAAATCAAACATGGAGATATTCATTTGTCTTTTGAAAATAATAATTTCAATATCTATTAAAATATTTGAAGTTGAGAGTTTAAAATATCAAATTCAGACCTCTCCGTATAACTTCACTTCAAAAATATCACATCATCACTTCACATTGTTTGAATCAGAAACAACTCTTGAATTGAAGTTAAAAACTCAAAGATATCGAATTCAAACCTCTTCATAATATCTATAATCATTCCAAAAAGTGCAAGGCGATAAATAGCTTCAAAATCGAAGTGAAGAGTTTGAAGATATTTATTTCAGACCTGTCCATATCACTTTTATTTACTAACATCACATAATCACTTCACTTCTTAGAAGTCTGAAACATCTCCAAATTATTGAAGTTGATAACTTGCAGATGTCAAATTGAGACCTCTCCATAACATCTATAATCAGCCCAGAAAGAATATGATAGAAAGAAGCTACAGAAAATAGGAGTCGAAGATACTGTATCGAATTGGGACCCTCTCTTCATCTAATATCATTTTGAAGAGTATAAAATATGACTAACATAAGAGATGAATCACATAACTTCAAGATTTCAAAGCTTGAAGAAAAAAGTGTTGATAGACGGAATAAAAAGAACGAAGTCCTACATTAGTGGTATTTATTATTTCAAAATTTCAATGCTTGAAGTTATTGAATTCAGTATTCAGACCTCTGCTATTAACGAACGTGAAACATCTATGTTGAAGAAGAGCTCAAGTATCATGCTAGAATATGAAAGAGAGAGAAGCATCATGATAAAGGAGAAGAGAGAGAGAGAGAAAATATACTTGCATAACAAGACGATTTAAAGATGTTTAAATATTCAGACACGATTGAATAATAAGTGAGAAAGTGGGATGCGCCAATACAAGTATGTAAACGACCATCGACTTGCAATATTATCGACTATGATAATACATCGACTCTTGTTTTTCTGACGACGAGAAATTTGTATTCAGGTTAAGGACAAGAATAAATAAATATGACAGCTGTATGAATAAAAAAGTTGATAGATGGAATAGAAAGAACGAAGTCCTACATTAGTGGTATTTATTATTTCAAAAAGTGTTACTTAAGTTTACGATATTTTGAAATTTTCTATATTTTTATTTGACTACTGAATTGAGGAATTAATACTGTAGTTGTTTTTGAGCTTGTTGCAGCAATATGAAGAAATACCTAAGTTTTGGAAAATGAAATAGAAAGAACGAAGTCCCACATTAGTGGTATTCATTATTTTAAAATGTGTTATTTAGTTTACAAAGTTTTGAAATTTTCAATATTTTGTTTGACTACTGAATTGAGGAATTAATAGTTGTTCTTGAGCTGAAGCTATTGAGAATTGAGTGACATAAGAATTCGATACCATAATTAAGATTCCATAATTACCTAATTATTACCTAAGATTCCATAATAATTAATACCATAATTATTAAGAATTCCATAATTATTATAATACGATTTTTAGCAAGATGAGTCATCAATATTATCTCTGGACAATTTATCTAAATTTGGGATAGGAGTAGTTTTAAACGAATATCTGGTGATTCTTCTCACATTGTAATATTGTAATGTGTATTTTCAATAAATGAATAAATAAACTCGATCAGCTGAAAGAAATTTAAATACCTGGTGAAAGATAATTTAAACGATGGCATGATAAATTCTTTTGTGAATTATTGCAGACACTGTAACAATTTATTTGACCAATCTTCTAAAACCTACCCTCCATATTACAATAATAAATTTCTCAAATTTAAGATGAAATTCAATAGTTTTCTTAAGATTTGTTGTAGTGTATGAATGATGAGATTAGACTAGGAATTATTAAGATTGGAGATTTTAAATAGGTTCGTTTATATTATTAAATAATTTAATAAAACTAAAAATTACATGTGCGGAATATAGAAGAATGCTTATCCAAATGTTGAATTGGAATGAATGGAGACGTTCATTTGTATAGCAGAGACTTTACTAGAATTTCAAATTGTATAACTATTGCATATCTTGTATGAATATTTTATACTGTAGTCTGATACTAATAGGTAATACTGTAAATAGGCAAAACCTTAATTTAATTGGAGTGGTTCGTAGCCAATGGCAATAAGCGATGAGCGCCGGTCTGATAATCCAAAGTTTCCAAGATCGAATACAGTTGAGGGAGCATATTAATGGGAAAAACGGCCACTCCCGTCTTTCGGAGGAGACGAAAAGCCGTCGGTCCCGACTGCCTAAAAACATTCGTCATTTCTCATCATCAACCCTCTCATTACCCACGCACAAGCCTAGAGTTCATGTGGGCATCACCCTCAGAAAAAATGGTAACACTGTGCAGTAACTAATTTGGAAACACTTCTTTACTGGATAAAGATGAAATTAGGCACCTCTCTATAGTGATATTCTTACTATAACGATATTCTCTATACAACGATGTTCTCACTATGAAGATAAAAACGACTGGTCCCTTGGATAACGTTATAGAGAGAGTCTGTTACAATACGAGTATATGGCAAATGTATTTTCAATGAGAATTACAGTACTTTCAATTATCCCGAAAATTTTAAAGCACCGGTATAATTACATTGTACATAGCGCACTAATTGTCTATCTAACAAGCTAACTTCCTAGCCTTCATAATATACGAGTATGAATGTACTTACTTAGTGGAGTTCCTCCACTAATAGACTGTGAATAAATTAATAAATACCTGTTTAATGACTCATGTGTGTACCGTATTGAATAATAGTATACTGAACTTCATAAATATGAATTGCTTTGATAATACCATTGTTGCTCTCATTACAGCTTATAAAGTAAGTAATAATTACTCACTCAGCGTTATGTCAAATAAATTATATAATGTTCATTATATGCAGGTTGATTAATTTTTATTGTCGCAGGTAGCTTTATTGGGTTAAGTAAATGATAAAATAATGTTATGTAGTTCTCACAGTTGTTGTTTCATTGGAAAACATTTCACTAGTTTACACGTTTGAAAGGAATGATTATATAAGTTAAATGAATTGAAGGAAAATTATGAAATGAAATGAAAGAATTGAACAAATTATTATGAATTTTTGTGGAGTAAAATACTGGAGCCCGAGCTTCATGTCAATTATAGTTTTGAGACAGAATAAAAAATCAGAGAGTAGAACTTTAAGTCTAAGTAGAGAACTTCTATTCATAAAAGTTTTATTTAATTACATTTTCTCTGTCTATGATTCTATTATTTTGATATTTTTATGAGAGATTGTTCAATTTAATCAATTCTTAATTTTTTTGTTAATGTATCACAATTATCGTTCCCTTTCTCTTCAAATACGTATACTACAGTGGGTTCAAGGATACTTTTGTTCAGCTGATTACTTTTGAATCAGTACAATAGCGTAGCGACAAAAATTTCATCACGAGAAATCGCGTGACAACAATTTATAACATTATTTTCCTCGTTTTTATAAATCTCGCTTTTTATCGGCATTTTACCTTATCACTTCTATTATTTCTCTATTTCTCACTTTGCTTCCCTCTTTCTCTTGTAATTCATCTCTTACCTTCCATCTTTATCTCCTTCTTTTCACTCTCATTCTGTATCTTTTCACTCTTTATCTTTTATCTCCCACTTTCTCTCTAATTCTCTCTTTTCTTATCTCTCTTTCTTTTTCTCTCTGCTCCTTCCTCTCTCTTCTGTTATCTACCTTAAATGCTATGCGTGCAGTTGAGTAAATTTTATCAGTTTCATTTCCACTTTGAATAGACTATTTAACTTTTTATCAGACATTACAAACATTCATGCAATTTAAAGAATGCATTCTTGTAACAGGGTTTGGTACCAAATTACTAATAATTGTAGTTAATCCATTACTGAATAATAGCAATGATATCATGATTACTAATGATAAGAAATGTTGAGCGATAGATTGACTCGATTCCGATGAAAAACATTCTTAACTTTTTCTGAGTAGTAGTGAAGGTAATGTTGTGGTAGTTATCCATACGGGATAAGAAGACTTGAAGTTTTCAATTTAATAAAACAACGAGATAATGCACTTTCGGTTTTTTCACCGTTAATTTGTGTAAAGTACAGTGCAAAAAATTTATACTCGTGACCGAGCGCTGTGATTGGCAATTGAATGGCCTATCAGATCAGCTCCTCTCACAATGGAACCGCCATTGCTGTGATGTTTGTAGAATCCGCCCATTGTGGGAGGAGCTTATCTAGGCCAATGGGGCAGTCGTTCACCTGATAGGCCATTCAACTGCCAATCACAGCGCTCGGTCACGAGTATAAATTCGGCTGCTCTGTACTTTAGTTGTAGATTACCAGAGATTGATAATGGTGTAAAAACCGAAACTGCAGTACCTCGTTGTTTTATTAAGTATGTGGTTTTGACAACTTCAAGTTTTCTTATTCAGTATTCTTAACTCTAATCAACTCTAACATTGAACTCAAATTAATTGTTTCATTGAATTTGTTCTCCAATTACAATTGTTTTTGGGTCTTATGACAACTAGATACGTTGAAAGTGTTAAAGAAAGCAAAAAGGTGAAACGCATATTTTTAAATTTTCATGTAATAATGAGAACTATTTGAATAATTTTTAAACCAAGCTCATCAACCAAACTAATTTTTGAAGTTGAATATACACAACCTTTTCTTTGAAATTGGGATCACATTTTTGTATTATCTCTTTACTTTTTGAAAGTCTATGGGACCATGGGTAAATTTATTCTCACAATAGGCTATTACCAGAGATTATTGAGTAATTAAATTATCTTCCTTTTCTGTGCTTTTAACTTTAAGTAAATGATCGCTAATTGAAGCATTGACTTGTTATAATAGGCCTACTTCTGGCATTGTATTTGGCCTAGTACTATATTGACCAGAGAGTAAAGAAGAAGAAGAATTTTAGTTCTATTCTCTCTGGTACTGGACCAGGCTTAGTACTGTATTTGACTTTTAGTACTCCTATTATATTATTTCTCATGACCTTTTGGAAAATAATTAACTTTCAGACATTAAAGATCATGAACTGATATAATAAATTGGGACTATCAAATTATAGATCAAATTTATTAAATCTATATTGTAAGCTGTCCCTATACATTACAGATTACTTACTTCTATTCTAGAGTCTGAGTCACCCTTTAATTTATTCTGAACCATACATTGACATATTCAGAAGATTATGAACTCAAAGTACAAATAATTTAGACAATCAAAAAATTAAACTGTTCTATCTAAAGCCAGCTCAGAGTTCATAATTATTACAGACACGCTATTCAAGTTTATTTAGGTCTCTTGCATTCATATTCCTACCAATATGGAATACTGACCTATCCAGCAGCCAATTACAGTTTGAGCTAATGTACTTCAGTTTGGTTTTATGCACTTAATTTTCAGGATACCACTACATCTATCTCACAAAGAATACTGTAACCTTTCCTAGGCAAAAGCATTATTTTTAACATTTAAGATTATTATTAAAACACACTATTTTATTTTCAAGGATGCCAATAATATAGTTATAAAAGTTAATATGCTACTAAATAACTGAGTCTAATGAGTTTCAACCTTCAACTTCTTAAGGATAATACCGTTCTACTTCGAGTTCTATAGTTATTATGAATACTATTATTACTAAAAATTACTATAGTTACTATTGCAAGTATATGATAAGTTACTTTTGCTCGCATTTAAGGCTGTTTTATTGTAGCTCATATAGTGTTCTAATGAACTATTATTACTAAAGGATGAATAGACTAAATTTGAGTTCTCCATTTTAATCATTAGCTGCTTTAGGTTTCGTAATGGTACTCATGATAATTGAAAACTATTTTATTTGATATCCTATAAACCTCAATATCACAAATTAGATAGACTGTAACTCCTAATAAATTTCCTGGGCTAATGAGCTTCAAGTACATCTATAAGACATTATAATACGATAAATGACTGCTTAGTATAGTATAATAACGACTACTGTAGTATGATACTGTAGTTATAATTTTTGTTTCTTCAGTAAGTTAGCACCCCTTATGTATCTGTTGCAGTCTTACTGAGAAAGTGATTCATTTATAGCTGAATATGAATTTATATTCATTTATAGTGAATCAACTATGAATACTGTATTGAATAAAAGTGATTCATTTGAATTTCTGAAAAAAACTGTTTTCATTTTTTGATAATTTAATTGTCATATTTGACGATTATGAAGTTTAAAATCGAGTTTAAGTCTAAATTTTAGAATAAAGCTAATCCATATGAAGAGGATATTTATTGTCATATTTGACGTTTATAAAGTATGAAGTCGAGTTTATGTCTAAATTTCAGAATGGAGCTAATCTGTATAAAAGGGATTAAGTTGATTATATCCAATTTCAAAATAGAACTGTTCTTTTTTTTAATGAAGGTTTACATGTTTAATTCCACTGAAATACATCCAGAACTACAAACAAAAAGTCGAAGACCTATAATTGTAATTTTACATGAATAAACGTATTTAGAGAAAACATTTTCTCTAAACGTTTAGATATAAGAACAACTCTATTCATGTGAAATTATAATTATACATAACAGTTGATAAGAGAGATAACATTAAAATTAGCATCACTGAGAATAAAATTTAGATCAATAATACAATGAACGTCGTAAAAATTGGAATTGATTATGAATTTCAGAAGTAAACTTGAGCAATTTTGTAACTTTGGTATTTTTTGTAATTTTTTAACTTGAGTAACTTGAGATTTGAATATGTGAGGTATAAATTTGAAGAAGAAGAAAAAGAAGAAGAATTTGAAAATGAATATGATTGATCAGTGTCATTTTACATTAATGGGCGAAGTTAGGACAAGTCCTGTCTTACGAGTTTCTGTCTTCCCGTAATTCTACAGTATACAACAAAATTATATCCTTATTTACGTAATAAATTTCCTCAAATGAGCTTCAAGTTTATAAGACATTATAATACGATAATGACTGCTTAGTATAGTATAATAACGCCGATTCATTTGAAGATGTAAAAACGTTTTTTCTAAAATATACAATTCAGAGCTACGAACTAGAAGACGTGACATTGACGGTGAACTTTTGAATGTTTAGCGTGCCATTAGCACGAAGATGCGCCTTCCACGGATTCAATTTTTACAATTTCAAACACATTTGTGTGTCGATATCTGAAGGTCATCGGAGACCTTTTCGTGACCGATGCCGTTTAAAATGACGTCACAAAACCGTCAAACAGCACGATTGAGAGTTCATTAATGTCCAAATGCACGCAGGTAATGTTTGAAAAGTGTAATATTGAAATAAATTATAACATTCGTGAGGAGTAGCTTGAGTTTATACATAGGCTATATAATAATGAGATATATTTTGCACATCTTACGTCACAAGGTTTGAGATATACGTTGGATTGCCTATGAAATTGTCAGGCATTTGGTCAGATCGATATTTCCAGTGCCTGATATTTTATTTAGGTAGAAGATAAAAAATCATCCTAAAAATTCGATAATTTATCAAATAACAATAGACACTTCCAATTGCTCATTTTTTGCAGTTGAGTTGACCATTAAAATCAGATAAGGGTTGAACCAATATTTATTTCGGACTATTTCATTTTTGTCCTGTTTGTTACAGTATTTCTAAAAAGTTTTTAAGATCAGTGTAATCTTATCATTGGAGAAAAGAAAGGATCGAAATTTGAAACCAGTTTGATCTAAAAAAAGAGCAATGTTTGAAGAAGAATGAAATTTGTTCTTTTCCTAAAAATGTCTCGTTACTTCCTTCAATTTCGCCCAATTTTATTTCCTCTAATTACTCCACACAATGCATAATTTTATATTTATATAGATAAAATATATGTATAATAATAGAATATTGCATTAATACATTTCGTAATATAATAAGATAATAGGCCTAATTAATGTCTGTTGTCCACTGTTCTTCTAGATGTAAATACATTCATTCCATTTCTATCATCAATTTTAGTACTTTGATTAATCCGCGAGTAGAAAGTCTATTCAATCCTCCTTGATCATTCACACTATAACATATATCTATGTATATAATATATATTATATTCTTCTCCACCTACCGCTTGACCATCTCAGGACATTTCTCAAATTAAAATGTTTCTGGAGACAATGCAGAACAAGAATCAGCAATAAAGTTTCCCACACGTGTGAAAATTCATCGGAATTTTCACTTGCTATCGGAAAAGCTCTCATTGCATTTCCATTGAGTTTGAATACACGTAAGAGCATGACTATAATATCATTTCATCCATTAAAATAACTAATCAAATTGAAATGCGAAAAGAAAAATGTATTATAATTTATAATCATACAAATATATTATTGTATATTATAAATATAGGTTTTAGATACCACTAAAAAGTATAAACTGATATAATGAAGGAATAGAGTATACATTTGATATAATGAATGAAAATAAATGGTATTCCACTTTACATTGCAATCACATTTCAATTACAATTACTTTACATTACACTTTAATTGCAATTAGTGATTTTATTAATGTGAGGAAGTTTATTATACTATCATAAGCGTTGATATTGAAGTATATAGGTTGTAAGGTTGATTTCTATCTATTTGAAAGCTTTTCCAATCAGTAGGCTTTTACTAATGGCTTTTCAAGTTGGGAAAAATTGGGGCATTTCGACATTGCAACTTCATTATAAGAAACCAATAATTCAATTCAAAGAAGGACTACTGAAATAATGTAATTACTTATAAAATAATTAGATAAATGAGAATAAATCTACTTACAATCGACAGTTGTAGTGCAGATTATATTATCAAACTCTGGACGACAGCTATCCATGGATGGCATTATTCCATTGGGACACCACTACATTTTCACCAACATTTCAAGAAAAACAACCTCGAATTCAAGAGTGAAAGTAACAAATAAAACCAATATTTCAAGAAAAACAACCGCAAATTCAAGCGAAAGTCACAAAGATTAATAGAACAACACAATCACTCGCGAAATTTATTCTTTTAACAACCAAGTTCCCGCGAAATCTATTCGATTAAGTTCCAAAATTTGTGATTTAGAATTCTAGATATGGGAAAAACTTGAGAGAACTTTGATGTTGTTACCGATGATTAAACTTGAAAAATTTGACAGAAGTTTCGACTTCGAACTTATAGTGTGTTATTGAGCAACTAACATTACGAAAGTTATTTGTCGAACTTTTATAGTGTTACTGTTCAACTAACAAAACGAATGTTACTATACAACTATCAAAACGAAAGTTATAGAATACGTTTGCTGTGTGATAGATTGAAACTAAAACTAGCCGGTAAAGATATTGGAACGCTGAAAAACTCAAACGTTCTCAACGAACGTCTTTTACCGACTGTGAAGAGCGATAGAGCACTGAAGAAATAAAACAGCTCGCGAGTTACCAACGTTACCACACCACTGGAATAATGTTCGGAGCGCCGTATACTAACACACTACCTCAGGTGAGCAATAATTGCGTTCGCTATCTCTGTTATCTCTCAGCTTCTTGTCGTATCTTAAACTGTGCGCAGGGCTGCCACTACTGCGCTGCCAAATTTACCTGCGCGTTGGCGTGATTGAGTTCTTGTTGTTTGATTGCTGAAATATTTACTGGAAGTGAGTAGGTGTGGTAGAGGTGGTTAGTGATAAGAGATGAAGCAGAGTACAATGGAGGACAGAAGAGAAGAGTGGAGGAAAGTGTGGGAGTGAAAAGTTGAGAGAATGGGAGAGAGAATGAGAAGAAGAGGAGAGGAGAGAATGATAAGAGGAAAGTAAAGGAAAAGACGGAGGAGAAGGGAAAAAGGAAAAAGTATGATAAGAGTAGATCAAGGAAAGAGAAGGAAAAGAGGAGAGTGAAGGAAGAGAGGAGATGAAGGAGAGAGGGAGGAGATGGGAGGGGAGAAGAAAGTTGAGGAAGCAATAAGAAAAGAAATATTGGAAAGACAAGGAGACTAGTAGAAAGAAAGAGGAGGGGAAAGAAGAAGAAGAGAAGGAAGAGTAGGAGAAGGAAGAGAAGGAAAAGGAAGGGAAGGAAGAGGAGAAGGAAGAAAAGGAGAAGGAAAGAAGAGAGGAGAAGGCAGGAAAAGAGAAGGAAGAGAAGGAGAAGGAAGAGAAGGAGAAGGAAGAGAAGAAGAAGGAAGAGAGAAGGAAAGGAGGAGGAAGAAGAGGAGGAGAAGGAAGAAAAGGAGAAGTAGGAAATAGAAAGTTAAGGTGAAGGAAGAGGAGGAGAAGAGAGGGAGAAAGAGAGATAGAGGAGAAGAAGGAAGAAGCTATCTAGAGTTATGATATGAATAAACTTCTTGTAGAGAGAAAGAGAGAGCTAATTTTCTATTCAATCGAATTGAGAATAAATAGTCATAGAGAAGATATAATGAGATATTCCAGAAATTATAAAAGACAATAAATAAATGATAATAGATAAATAATATCTGGAAATAAGTAACGAGTGAAGGATTTGAGCTGGAAAAGAGAGAATAGAAAGCCATGTATAGTAGAAAAATGAACCGAAAGTGAGCGAAAGAAAACAAAACGAAACGAGGAAAAGGAATAGAATAAAAAGGATAACGTGGAAGAGTAAGAAAAATGAGGAAATTGTGAAAAATAGTAGAGGTAGAATAGTAAGGAGAAATTAGTAGAATTAGAGTACTATTTATAATAAAGGAGTAAGGAAAAGTAAAGAATTGACAGATGGAAAAATATGAAGGAGTAAAAGAAGGAAAATATGATAAATGGAAAGATATTTGTCTCTTACTCTAGTAATCGTCGATACATAAATATGATTGAAGTAAATAAAAATTATTCTTGTTTAAAGTGAATTACTGTTTTCGAAAAAAATATTAAAATGAAAAGTGACGTTATTTACTTATAGGCTACCATTATAATAACACTTGTCATTTTTTTTCTCAAGTTTATAGAAGCTAAGTAGCTCAATTATAAAAATTTCGTCACAGTTCTCAATAGTTTAAGATTTTGAAGAAGCTATTCTTATCAACAACGCTTTTCAACACGTCTTATCACTTGACAATGACAACAAACTAAATCCTCCAATTACTGACAGAAAATAGAGCACCAGGTATTGGGATATCATTATTTTATGCACTTGAAACAAACTTATCGTTGTCGAATTTTCTTGAAATAATACTTCAAAGTATTCAAAACTACTGATATTGCCGTGAAAACGTGACTGTGAGAATTTTGATGAATATTTTAGCGGATGTGGAAAGGTTTTCAGTTTACTTCCTTCACTGAAAAAGATAATCAGCGATAAAAATAATTTAACTTCAATATCAACACAGAGAATAGAAAAAGAACGTTTACTTTTATCATTTGTGAGTACAGTATAACCATAGTTAAAGAATAGAAGTCCTATTATTTGTCTATGGTATAATCACATAAATTGTCTGTGGTATAACTGACAATAAAATGTGGAAGAGCAGTATATTCTTCGGAGGCTACAAGATACATTATGTTACTTTTATACAATTACAATATAATGCTATTGTAACTTATGCCATAGGCAATTCCAAATACATAGAAAAATTGAAAAGAAATAAATGATCTTTGGTGTGGGTATAGTATGAAGTACATTAATGTCAAAATGAGTAGATATTCTATGGTATGTAGTACTCATATGGTATTCTATAGTATGATTTTATAGCTTGGCATTGACTTATAGAATAAGCATGCTATTCTACTTTCTCAAACTCATTCTAAAACTCAATAGAAAACTGTAATCAAATGTGGTATAACATGGATTTGGATACGAGGTTTTGAAAGTTTTGGAATTAGCGAGTCTATTCAATACCATTATTATAAGATGAAATCAAGAAGATATAATCGATACTAAATAAATATTTATTTAGATAATTATATTCATTCATATTTGCGTATAGGAGATATTCATCTACAATTTGAAAACATCCTCTCATTATTGCAAAAAAACGATCGAAATAATATAGGCAACAAGTGTTAAAACTAGGGTGTTGAAGTGCTTAGAAAATGTTTTTTTTTCCTAAAAGGTATTGAATGAAAAGTGAGTGGTGTCAATGTGATAAACAAACTACAGTACAATATGATGCGGTGGTATGAAAGTGAGAAGCTTCAATTGGACCCTGTAGGCTAGTATGAATGTAGTTAATGCAGTCACAAATTTGTGAATTCAAGTTGAGAATTACGCTTTGATGCTTCTAAATGGATGAGATTGCACTCGTAATTTTCGTAATGAGGGGAAAAAGTCAAGGCTATAGAACAAAAACCGGCATGGGTTTTCCTTGTATTAATGCCACTTGAGATGTGAGGATCTATTTTGTTTTTTGTGTGCATTAAACTGGGAATTCATGTTAGTCATCTTAATAATGATGTTGAGAACTATCTGGTTTTGTAGATAATAGAGGAAATTGGGCGTTAGTACTTTATTGTTTGATTCCAGTCCTCGTGTAGAAACTTAGCAGAGTACGTTAAGAAGCAATTCATTTCTGCTCTATCCCCTTTCCCTCCATCTGCTCTCCATCCACCTCCTCCTCCTCCTCCTCTTTCTTTTTCTCTTCCTTTCTTATCCTTTATTTCCTTCTCCTTTTCCTTCACACTTCTTTTTTCTTTTCCTCCTCTTCCTCTTTCTCCTCCCCCTCTCCACCCCTCTACCAATCAAATTACTACTCTTTGAAACATTAATTTTTTCACTCTTCACATGGGTAGATGATTAACATTACTGTTAATTAAATTTTCAATTACTTGCTCATTAATGCTGTGTAGCCTGCATTATAAATCACAACACAAATATTCATTTTCATATTTGTCTTGCATTGAAAATTTAATATGAAATCATTAAAATGATCACGAATCTAAATGAGCGATCAAATTGTACTGAGAACCATTATTAATCAATTTCAACTATGAATTGAAATTACTTTCCAGAATAATTGAATCAATCATGATGAATAAATCAACTAGATAAATCACCACTCATCAGAGTTACTCAAATTTTCAATTAATAGCCTATTAAATCACAACACAAAAATTCATTTTCATAATAATTATATGTCTTGCATTGAAAATTAAATGAGAAATCATTAAAATAGTCATGGATTTCTTTGTGCGTTCAAATTGCACTAAGAACCATGATCAATCAATTGCAAACCATGAATTAAAGTTGCTGTTCAGAATTGAATAAATCAAGCAATCAGGGTTGACTGAAGTCAATCAGCAATGTACGTCAACATTGATGGTGATTATTTTCTACTTCATTGAGCAATTCGTCGTTCAATGTGCCCTTCGAATTCACGATCGAAATTACTTTCAATTATTCGAGTTAATCATACATGTTTTTTATTGGCATCCGTTCTTGCAACTTCCTTTCAACTTTTCTTGCCTTTTGCTTTCTTTTCCTCTTCACTTACCACATCCGTTATTCGGGATGTGTCTACGAAGAAGAAGAAGAAGAAGAAGAAGAAGAAGAAGAAGAAGAAGAAGAAGAAGAAGAAGAAGAAGAAGAAGAAGAAGAAGAAGAAGAAGAAGAAGAAGAAGAAGAAGAAGAAGGAAATGAGAAAAAGAAGAAGAACTAGAGAGAAGAAGAAGAAGAAGAAGAAGAAGAAGAAGAAGTAGAAAAAAATTAGCAAAAACACTAAACTAAATAAATCCATAGTTCCAACATGTACTCAAAACTATGTACTTTGAAAACTATAAATCATTGTAATAAAGTAGCATAGACAACAATATATTTATATAGTTGGTATATGATACAACATGTATAGTTATAGTCTATGATAGTAGTGTTATTTCTGCTGTGATAGTTGAAATAGACAATTATTCAGCTCACTCAACATAATACGAAACAATGCTGAATATTGGGAAATCAAAGCATTGACTGATCTAGCAACGTGTACAGTTTTAGCTCGAACTTCCTGAGGTCAAGGGTTGACAGGCGTTTGAACTGGATTGTGTTACAATTAGAGGTCAAACCAGGTATTAAAATTTACTGTCAACAATCACCGTTTTGTCGGATATGGTATACGTGCTGAGCATGGCTGTTTCATTCAAACAAAACTGGATTTTTGAAAGGTTTTTGCAATAACGCCTACGTAATGTTCGTCATAACCAGAAAAGATATTGGCGTTCAAAACAGAGATTTTTTCATGTCAGTCCTATAAGTTGAGGCCGCATTCCTGGGTGTTTGTTTGAATACCTTCCATACCTGAATATCAAAAAGAATAGAACATTTAGAAAATTATCACCACCTTCATGATAAACTGTGTCAACCACCCATCATCCACGAACTACCCACCAGAAGTGCGGCCCACTGTTTAGAGATATAGTAGACTCTCTCAAATCAGAGAGTTTTCCATGTCATTCCTTTAAAGATATACAAGTTTTGTACAAACAAGTCATTGTTTAGATATATTATTTATGTACATATTATAATTGTATATCTCTAAACAATTTTTTGTAAATATTTCGTATATTTTCTAGAGATATATCGTAGTTGTACATACTCTAGTTATAACAAAAACTATTAATTATGGTCAAATAATTCCATACAATTGAATATAAACCAATGAAAAGTTCCTATACGGAGTAAATTTTTTTAGGAAGGCTGCTGAATCAAACAAGGCTAGTGGAACAGACACATATGTTTGTTGGTTAAGTCATAGACTAACTATACATAGACTATGTTGTCTGTGACAGTAGTAACTACTGAGTAGTCACTACGTTTTAATCACTCCACCCCTTATCAAACATCTACTCAATGAGATCTTTCAAATGAGACCTAAACTGGGGGTAAGGTTTGCAGGGAGGTTAGTGCGTCATTCGCTCTAGGGGGGGTGGTCTTCCCTGGGATATAATGGAAATGTAGCTTGATTATCTTTTGAAACTGATGAAATATAAACCTTTCTTGAAACTGAAACAAGTAGGTGCACAAAGCATTGCCATTGGGTGAAAATAATGGGAATGTGAATGAATGAGGTAACTGCGAGACTTTCTTGGGAATATGCATGTGTGTGTCGTTAGAAATTGTAAACTAAGCAAATATTATTTATATTTTTCTGAGATGTTTTGTTTTTTTGTAGGCCTACATCGAAATCATCGATGATTCAGCGTCTGGATGTAGGTGCTATCTTTATCTTTATCTTTAGTGGAAATACATTGTAATGTCAGCTGTTATGTTTTTAAAATAGAATGCATCTGTCAGTTGGACCGATACAATCATCTCAAACACTGTGCTAATAGAATGAAGACAAAACTGAACATAAAACAAAACATAACATCATCCGTTGCCATGGAAACGTTGAATAAGTCATTGGCCTGTAGCCTTCCTAAAATAATTTATTGTTTCAGTAATGGGATTCATTTAATTTGACGCTTGGCATTAGATAGATGAAAAGAGAGATATTATTTCTTTGCCATCAAACTCTACGGTCATCAGCATCATCAAGAAATAATATCTATCTATCAATCTAATGCCAAACGTCAAATTAAATGAATCTGATTAGATCTATGGGTATGGATACTATTGCTTGGCCCGCCATAATTTGAGAAATGTATTTTTTTTCTCTTCATAACAACATTTATTCTTTACTCTTTAGAACTGTTTTCAAACACAAAGTATGATATGAATTGGATTGAGGGGTTATCAAATTGTTTCATATTAATGATTGATTAACAATGTTCGTTCTCGACTGTTTACGAGAAAAAATAACACAATATTTTACGACTTTATTGGAAATAATTAATTTCTGTTCATTCAGAAATAATTTCATTCGTGATATTCTGATATAGAAAGTTCGTTCCATTTCCATGAAATTTAATCAATTCTCTTCTTCTTGAAATGAGTCAATTTCTTCTCGAAATTTGAAATAGCATCGAAATTTTTAGGAATAGCATTGGGAGATCTGTGTCAGTGAATAGTAATTTTCTTCAGTTGGGATATGGGAATGTAGCGCTACATGTAGCGCTACCTAGTAGATGAATTTCATACTACTCTGTTCAGAGCTTCTACTTTTTGCCAGTAGGTCGCGCTGTAATGGAAACCTGTCGATAGTGAACACAAACGGCCGATTACTTGGGGCCAATCCAATTTAACCGCCGTGAAATGACGTCGTTTGACTGATCTCAATCGAGTTTTTATTGCATTGGTTTTGTCAAATTACACGATATTATGTCAATAAAAAATTTAATTGCCTCTCCTCACAGAAAAGGAGAAAACTTCTCAATAAGGCCTATACAGAGTGTTTCTAAAATAGACCGACAAACTTCGTGAGGGGTTTCCTGACATTGAAATTAAGAAAAAGTTCCAATAAACATGGGTTCTAAAGTGGTTTGTTTCCCCCTAGTCGCCATTTTGTTTTTTCACTTTTTATTTTTTTCTCCAGAATGGTTTGACTAATTTTGTTGAAATTTGGCATGGTCAAGGCCAAGATGAAGGTCTGCTGAAAAAAAATGAAGCAACCTTATCAGACGAAATATTTCAAAATGGCGGGCAACATGAAGTTTTCAAGTTATTTCAATTTAAATTTTCAAATGCCCTCTTTCAACACCGGGAAAAGCTGGCCAATAGGGGTCGAAGTCTAAACAGTCTACTCTTTCCTTCGATAGATAACGTTTGTGATACAATTTATCTAGTAGAATAGACTCATCTACATGTTAATTTGTACTCTGTTGACATTTTTTCACGTAAATGTTTCTACAAATAAAATGAAGAATGAGGAATCTCAGGATTAATACTTCAGCCTGAAAGCTTCATACCCCTCCTCCGTAGATCCACCAATGCAACATGGCAAGTTTCTCTTGAATCACTTCAACCGTCAACCATCAATGGTAATAATATAGGAAGTAGATCACAAAAAGTAGGTCACCACTTATTTGCAGTTGATTAGAGGGTGGAAGCTGCTAAGATGACAGAGAAAGGTCGATTCCACCCACACAGAAACCCTAAAAGTTGAATAAACTCAAACTTTGTCTTCAGATCTTGTCAGAGTTTTTTGCAAGGTGTTTTGTTATGGATGAAGGAGAAAAGAATTTACTACCGCACTTTACAAAAAATGGATACTTTGAATAAAAACTTTCAAAATAATTTTTTTATTACATTGTGTGCTTGAGAGAATGCAGAGTTATGTATTGTGAATGTTTAGTGTAGATACTTGCTAGATGAGTTCAAAACTGAATACTTACAAACAGGCACGGATGCAGACATTACTTCAGGGATTTTCTACCATTGTAACATATAATATATGCTTAAAGGTTTTATGATTACTAAGATTACTACGATTAATAAGGTTTTATGATACTCATTCGATTACGTACCATATTTCAAACAAAAACAGAAACTGGGAACTCCTCCCAGGGACACGGAGCTTAGAATCGGGCAGTAGGCTTCAAAAGATGAAAAATGATAAACATAGGCCTATACGTAATGTAATTATGAAAAAAAGAGCATCCGCAAATTGATTGATTCTTTATTGATTATTTACATTACAATAGGTATTGCTAGATCTTATAAGACGCATTGAATACAGAGCATACATTCATTCAAGTGTACAAATAAATGAAATTAGCAATAATAACTTACAAAGTCAAATAAAAACTTAATCAGTATAGAGATAATATTAATACAGGAGGAATAGAAGACGCAATATTGTGAACGTGAGGATATACTAACTTATGATTATTACATTTTCATACTGAATAAAAAGACTTCAAGTTGTCAAAATGTCAAAACCACATTTTTTAATAAAACAACGATATTCCGGTTTCGGTTTTTGCACCATTATCAATCTCTGGTAATCTAGAACTAAAATTCACTGCAGCAGGATTTATACTCGTGACCGAGCGCTGTGATTGGGAGTTGAACGGCCAATCAAGGTGAACGTTTGCCATTGGCCTAGACATAAGCTCCTCCCACAATGGGCGGTTTCTATAAACGTCATAGCAATGGCTGTTCAAACAAGTAACAGAGCAAAGAAAGGCAATAGATATTAACAAAGACACAGATGAAATAAACAGGAATGCTTGGAGAGAACATTGTGGAATAGAAAAGAGCAAGAAAATTCAATAACAAATAAACTTAGACCAATGATAAAACTAGATTTGTGGTGTTGTACTGGTTGAAATGAATCTGGTCATTCAAACTGTAATAAGGATCATTCCTAGTTACCCTAGTTATTTCTTCAATGCAAGAAAGTTATTGAATTTTCAGTGAATAAACCCTTTCCAATATTAAATCTCCATTTCCTGAAATATTGTACAAAACTTATTTATTTATTTCATTAATTTATTGACAAATTCCATTAATACACCATGGGTGGGAAAACACAACAGGCATTCGCCCAAAACTGTTTCAATCCCTAATTTCAACTTAATTGTCCAGAGGTTATGTCCTTTTTAATTAATAATTTGAGTCTAATTTATTATTACTACGATATCCTTATTATTATTATATACTTATTATTACGGTCTCCTTAGAATTTTTCTCCACCTACTTGCACACAATGAATAAAGCAGAATTATTATTAATCATTCATCATTAATATTATTTTGTGAATGAGCTTACTTCAGTTCAAAATAAATATCAACAAAATTTCAAGCAAATCTCAACACTTTTCCCACCTCACCTGTGTCTATTCCTCTACAATTCACTCAGCAAAAAAGAGCGAAGAAAACTGAATAACTTGGCAGCTACACAAAACACGAATGAATAAATTACGTAAAACACTCTTGTCGTAGTGAAAATAATACAGTTGTAAGGCGCGAAGTAAATTGATTGCTTTTTTCGATCAAAAAACACTTAAGCTGGCTCAAAATTTGTTACCAACTTCTGCGCGCGCTTCCTTTAACCTCTCTTTGTCTCTCTTCTCTTCTCTCTCTCTCCTCTCACACATACTCAATCATTCTCTCTCACTCTCACACTCACTTCCTCTCTCTCCTCACCGTCCTCCCACCAGTAAACATCCCTTCCCTCCCCCAAACTCCCAAAGAAACCCTCTCAGTAGCTCTCCCAGCCAGCTGTACGAAACTTCATTCTCACAGTCTTGGTGGAGCATCCGTGATAAAACGTGCGCTGATAACAGTTGAGTTCTGAAGTTAGTGATCTTTTACGATTCGCGTAACTCGATTACGAAATCATGGAGATCGGTTTTGAGTGCATAACTTGATCAATTATCGGGTCTAATTGGGAAATTGTGAACTGTACTTTGGAGAGGGTTTTACTGAGAAATAAGGAGGATTGTTACATCAACTGGTGAGATTTCCTAAGATATTTACTGATTCTGAATTAAAAAATTGTTTATTGTTTTTTGTGTGTAATTTAATGGCAGAAAAATTTCATTTTTATTTTTAATTCCAATAATAATAATAGGTAAGAATGATAATAGGTAAGAACAATTTTTACATTTTCAATTTTCAATTCCACATTAATGTGGTATAGATAGACAAAATTGTGTCTCATTCTTACCTACTATGAAGAAGTTCCACAATATCTCTGATGCAAGTTTTAATTCAATAATAATGATGAATACGTGCCATATGAACCAACAAATTTCTATTGTCAGCTTTTTATAATTGCTGATGATGGTTCTTGAATAGTGTGTTTCTTTTAGTATGTTTCTTGAAGTTTAGCAATGAACTTGATTGTGATAGAGAAATGAAGACACGTAACTTGAATTAGGCTATTGAATAGGTAAATTTAACTATTTTATTTAATTTTTCTTGGGGATGATACCCACGCTTATTTTCTCTGAAATCAATAGAAGATGTGATTCATGATGGTTTTAAACTTCAAATTATCAATAGATAACTTTGAATTGCGTTGTAACTTCTCTATGCAATAAAGATGAATTTCGAATAGAATAATATCTTGAATGGGGTTTTCAATACAGTATATGAGACATGAAAAACTTGGTAAAAAGTGTATTAATTGATCCAGTCACGTGATCTCCAATCACATTGGTGGATGCGTGATGATTGAATCATGAATTGTTCCTAGGAAATTGAGTTGTTTCTCATTAAAACTTATCCTTAGTTGAACAGCAATAGAAATTAGTTTCCCAACAAAACTTGTCATAAACTTGTGACTTGAACAGGTGATTCTTTTGAACAATATCATGAATATAATGTTTACATTTTATCATATAATATGTTATGCTAGGTCTATCTCCAGTCTGCAAGAATGTACTGGTCCAGCTGAAAGTGCAGTCTGTTTGAAAAACATAATATGTTGTTGCATTACTTTTTATTTCCCGTTTGAAGGAGGAGCCATCCCAAAAATATCCTACTCTAAGGCTAGGCGTACACCGGTTAGTCAAGATAAGACAAGACGAGATTAGTGATGTTTAGTCACAGTACTTCACATATTTGTTTATGAAGCAACACACACCGATTAGTCATTGCATCGGTGTGCTTCATAACTATGTAATTACTAACGTGTCTTGTCTTGTCTTGACTGACTACGCTAAGGTGTTTAGACTATGTAACTTTCCTATAAAACATGTTATATAACATGTTTTCTGTAACTTTTGTTTTATAACAACAGCTGACACTGCACAAAAGTATTCATTTTGTTCTAATATAACATTTGTAACATTTTTGTTAAACTTGTTATATAACAAATGTTTTATAACAAAGTTACATAGTCTAAACGCACCTTGAAATTGAATGAACACTACAAATACAAATAAAAATGCAAATATGAATGAATAATACACAACAATATAAATAAATAATACAACTTGTTACGCATAAAAATATCTTAAAAACTAATATTATTATTTATTCATTATTTAATAATATTATTTCATAATTGAAACAATGTATAGGAGTCATTCCAACCAAAAATTGTAGCAATTTTTGAAACGGAAACTTGTGTCTCAGCTAGCTAATCATGAATATGAATGAGCATTAAACAATATTACCAAATTGTTCTACAGAACAGTCGCTAATTTTGAGTTCATTAGTATTGTTTCGTTGCTGTAGTAGGCTGCTTATGTGGGTCAACTGAGAACTACTTTCTAAACAATTTGCAGTTCAAACTTGAAAGAGCTTTCAGGTATTAATGTTGGACTATTTTGTTTGGCAAAGTAGTCGAGATTTACAAATAAATGGCACAAAGTGAGCCAACAATTTGTAACGGAATTATATGCTCATTTTAAAAAAGAAATACAGTATATTGTACAAGACGTTTCAGATAGTATACTATTGTTTGTGAGGAATCAAAAGCAGTTTAGTATTGAGACAAGAATAATATTGGAAGTATTTTCTAGCGTTTCTATTGATTAGAATTTTCAAATTAATTGATCAGCTCATTAGGTAAGCCTACAGAGACTGTATGATAACAGTGTGGCCATTTGATGTCACACTTTTGATTGGTTAGCTCGGACAAATCCACCATACTTTTGCCAAATCCCATAAGATTGCATTGGAATGAGATGCAAAACATATATTATCTGTTATATTGATGAGTGATTCACTTCTTACCTACAATTTGCCTTGCCAGTGTTACTTTTCATTATTTTAATCCTTTAAAACAATACTAAGAGTACAGAGACAATTTTTAATGTTTGAAAATTGATTTTTGATGTTGTTTATCTCGAAATAAGTTTGAAAAATAGGTTCATGTTTGCCTGTAATCCCATTCAAAAATTTGGCAAAAGTATGGCGGAGGCGGGAAAAAAATATGTTTTAACACATTGTTATGGACCTTTTCACACCAATGACCACACTGTTATTATACAGTCTCTGTACTGATATCTCAATCAGTTTCTTATCTTCAAAGGATAATAATTCATCTTCTTTCAAACAAATCACAGGCATTATGTTGAAATGTTGAAAATAAATCTCTTTCATTGAGTCATCTTCTGATGTGGGACCATTCATTATAAGCCTGACTGAATAATCAAACATGAAACGATCACCCACGTATTCTTGTAAAATAGGCGGGAGTACACACGACCTCCAGCCAATAACACAGTTTCCCGCCCATTTTTCGGCGCCAAAACAAGTGAGGAAAAAATCTAATATCATGTATCGACTCTAGCCTTCCAGTCAATCGTGAAGGTCAATGAGTCACTTGATATTCTATTTGATTTTTTTTCTCATTTGCATATCCAATTATGTCGGATGATTGTTTTTCTGAACTAAGTAGGCAAGAAGTAGCTTAGAAAGTGGGAGGATTAGAGTGGATTCAAGTGGTCGATTTATTTAGTCATTCTAAATGGTGTATGTGATGTTGGAGTGCGAAACTTCTAAAAATTGTTTTTGTATAATTTTTCATTCTCAACATCTCAACACAAGTTCTTCTCAACTAAGTCAATTTCATCAAATACAATAATTATTAACTATAATAATATAATAAAGCCTTGAATGAACCATAAGACAATGAACCATAAGACAATATTAACTATAAGTAGTTAAATTGTCTTTGATTTTATACTTGAAACAATTTTACACTTTAAACTTGATTATAACGTCAAAGAACACACAATAATAATTATTAGAACTTTGAAAGGGATATTTTCAAATACGGAAATTTTCAACAAGGGTTATAATAATTGTTATCAATTCAGATCCCAGGAATAAATGACGTTATATCCGAGTTGACGTTATGTCTGAGGTCAATCAATTTTCCTACTCATCAATAAGAGAAAGAAGAAAAATAGCCTGTTTGAAGTTTGAAATTTAGCAAAATAGCTAGCGTTGCAGCTTCTAAAGCCTTTTCTAACAATCCTCTTCTCAAGGTTCAAGTCACTATGAATTCGTGCTTCGCTCTTTGCGTGCAGAGTATTGGTTTAGGGATGGGATTGAACCAACCATTTCTCAAGTTCAAATACTCATTTTTCAGCCTTCTTTTTATTGGTTTCTCGTTTCTCAAGTCTCAGTATCTGTTTTCTTCCCCTTAAGACTATCTTTATTCTTTCTGTTTCTGTTCCTTCTCTCTCTTTCTCTCTCTAGATAAATCTCATGTTAACATTATCATATTGCATTTAATACTTATATTGTTGAAAATTATTAGTAACAATTCATAAAATTAATAGAATAATATTACTTATACTTACAACTTTTGTAATCTAGAATCTAAGCAGTTATAATTATTGTTATCTACATGAATAAAGTAATCTTATCTTATCTTATCTCCCTCTGTCTATTTCTCTTGCATTGTAACTTTCTCTTTTTTTGGTTTTTCTCTTTCTCATTCCATATTCTCTAATCCTCGATTCTCCATTCCACTATTCCTTAATCCCTTTTCCCAATTCCTCCATTCCCTATTTCCGTTCATTATTACCTCTTTTTTGTGCCTCACGACTGTATCTTCCTTCAAATTATGTGTGTGACTTACTTCTTATTTTTTCCTCTCTCCTTTTCTTATTCTCTCACTATTTTTCCTTGAGCCTATATCTTTGTCTCCAAATTTCAATGTGTGAGGAACTGCGTGCTGGTAATGGTCTAAAAGCAAACGACATGACCGAAGTTGGCATGGGGTGAATCAATATTCAATAAGTGTGGAAGCAACTACTCCTCAATGAAAGAGGGAGATAAAGGAGAAGACTGAGGAGGAGGATGATGAGAAAGAGGAGGAAGAGGAGGAAGAGGAAGGGAGAAGAGGAGGAGAGGAAAGGAGGAAGGAAGATGTAGGAAAGAGAAGAAGAAAGGAAGGGTGATGAAGAGGGAGGAGGAGGAGGAGGAGGAGGGATGGAAGAAGGAGGAGGAGGATGAGGTGACGAAAAAGAGAGGAGAAGAAGGAGGAGGGAGGAGGAGGGAGAAGGAGGAGGAGATAAAGAAGGAGTGGAAGGAAGGAGGAGGAGAAAAAGAGGATGAGGAGAAGGAGGAGGAGGAAGAGAAAGGGAAGGGAGGAGGGAGGGAGTGGAAGAAAAAGAAGGATGGAGGAGGGGTGGGAAAATTGAGGAGAGTGAGAAGAGGAAGAAAAGAAGAATAAGAATGAGGTGAGAAGAGGAAGAGAGAAAGAGAATAAGGAGGAATCAAGAGGGATGTAGGGAGGAAGGAGGAGGGAAGGAGGAGAAGAGGAAATAAGAATGAGGTGAAGGAAGGAGGAAGAGAAGAAGGAAGAAGAAGAGGAGGAGGAGGAAGAGGAGAAGGGAGAAGAAGAGGAAAAGGAGGAGGAGGAGGAGGAGGAGGAGGAATAGGGTGAATAGAAGAGGAGTAGGAGGAAGAGTGTGAAAGAAGAGGAGGAGGATAAGGAGGTGGAGAAAGAGGAGAATGATGTGGACGAGAAAGAGAAGGAGAAGGAGGGGGAAGAAAGGAGGTGGAGGATGAAAGGGAGAAAGGTGGGGGAAAGGGAGGAGGAGGATGAGAAGGAAGAGCCCTCCTCAGCACCACAGACAGCTAACAGCATCCGAATGATAACGGAAGTTCGATAAAATGCGCATTTTTCAAATAGAGCGCATTTTTTCTCTGGATTATTATTGGCACTGTTCTCATTGTTATTACTCTTGCTTGCATGCTGTTGGGTGACAGATGCGCCTTCCAATTTGGAATTGATTCTCCGAATTCTTCCTTACAATATAATGAATTCTTCTTCTTCTTACCACTTCCTTTTCTTCTACTTTCTTCTCTTTTTTCTTCTTCTTTTCTTCTTCTTTCTTCTTTCTTCTTCTTCTTCTTCTACTTGTTTCATTTCTCCTTCCTGCTTTTCTTTCTCCATATTCTCGGTCTTCCTTTCCTTCTTCTACTTCGTTCCTCCTTCTTCATCTCTGTTTTTTCATCCTCCTTCTTCATTCTCTTCTCCTCCTTCTTCCTCCTACTTCTTCTCATCACTGTTCTTCCTTCTTAGACAACTCTTCACTTCTTCTCATCCTTCTTCAATTCATTTGTCATCCTCTTCTTCTTCATCTCTCATCTTCTTTCTTCTTCTTCTTCTTCTTCTTCTTTTCTTCTTCTTCTCTTCTTCTTCTTCTTCTTCTTCTTCTTCTTCTTCTTCTTCTTCTTCCTCCCTCCTGCTCGTCCTTCTTACCGAAAATATCGTCAATATTTGTTTCTGTTACAAAATTCACAATCCTCCAGGAACATCCATCAATCAATCAATCAATTAGATTAAGAGCAGTCAATCTAGCTTCTTCCGAAACCATGATTCCTCTACTTTTACTCATTATACTTTCTAATATATTCACTTGACTTTTTCCAGCAAATTTCTCCTGCTCCGTTAACAAGGTCTCACATCTTCTAAGTTCTAATGACTTTTAATTTCTTTTCTCTTCCATCTATTTTTCCCCCTTATCTTTCTTCTGTTCTCTTACTCAATCCTTCTCTTCTTAATTTTTTTGTTATTCTTCCCTTAAACACAACACTTCTCATCCTTAATCTTCATCATTCATCTTCTCTTGGAATTCTGTATCGAAATCAAGTATAACATGACCACCTTACCATTTAAAAAAATGAAGTTGGATTCAATATGGCGGATCCAAGATGGTGGAACAGACTTTTGAAGTCACAGTAGAGTAGTATTTTCAATTATAGTACGATCCCCAATGTCACCTACCGTCAAATAATATAAATTAAGCCGTTTCCATGATTTTCACCAACCCTGTATATGTGATGAAACGAACTAGTAAGACAGTATCCACATTAATTGCAGTATAATTGGAAAAACCATAAATAAAAAAGCATCGAATACGCAAGGAAATTTATTACACTCTTGTAAATTGTAGTGATCGTCTGTTTCTGAAGTATTGAGAGCAGTTCAACCCTACCAAACAATGCGCTGAATCTGTCAAAGTTGAAAAGCCACAAGGGTTGGGGTTCAATGAAGCGATGCGAGCCACATCAAATGTAGGAAGTCTGAGAAGAAAAAGAGGAAGGAACGATGAGGAAGAAAATTGGATGAGAGAAGAGAAGAAGAAGAAGGAGAAAGATAAGGAGGAAGCGAAGGAGAAAGAGAAGGAGAAGAAGAGGGAGAAGAAGAGGGAGAAGAAGAGGGAGAAGAAGAGGGAGTAGAAGAGGGAAAAGAAGAGGGAGAAGAAGAGGGAGGAGAAGAGGGAGAAGAAGAGGGAGAAGAAGAGGAAGAAGAAGAGGGAGGAGGAAGAGTAGGAGAAGGAAAAAAAGAAAAAGGAACAATTGGAGAAAAATTCGAGTACAGAAGCAGATGGAGCAGAAGGAGGTGGAAGAGGAGAACGAAGAAGAGAAACAGAAGGAGGAAAAGGAGGACAGGAAACGAGGATGATTGAATGACCAGAAAATAGAGAAGAAGGAGGAGGAGGAGAAGGAAAAGGAGGAGAAGGAAAAGGAGGAGAAGGAAAAGGAGTAGTAGGAGGAGGATTAGGAGGTTGAGGAGAAACGTGGGTAAAAGAATGACCAGAAAAGGAAAGAGAAAGGAGAAGGAAGGGAAGGTGGTGATGAGGAGAAGAAGAAGGAGAAGATGAGAAGAGAGAGAAGGAGGGATGAGGAGAAAAATGAACGAAGAAGAAGGGAAAAAAAGGAGGAAAAGGGGGAAAGGAAGGGATGGAGGAGGAGGAATAGTAGGATAATATGAACTGGTATGGAGAGAAAGTCGAACATTAAAGTTGAACGAGAACAGGGAAGATGAAGTGAAATCAAGTGTGACCCATCTGAAAAATGCATATTCGAAGATGTTTAACATAGAAGAGAACTGTATGAAGAGTAACATGGGGTACAATAAAAGAGTGAGGATACAATGGGTTCAAAGGGAGCGTGCCTCAGTACAGTACATTTGAATAGAATACAGTATATCGAAGACATTCATGTCATCTCATCCTTTTTCTATTTGATGCTTATTGATTTCAGCTCTCTCTTCATTCTCTTTTTCACCCCCTCCAACTTCTATTTCTTATTCTTCTTATTTTTATTTTCCTTAATCATCTTCAATTTCTTCTAATTTATTTCTATTTTATAATTTCTTCCAATTTCTTTTTCTTTTCCTCTCTCTTCAATATGAATTTCCTCTTATTTTTCTCCTCCACCCTTTTAGGCTTCTGCTTCTAATCTTCCTACCTCTCCTTCATCACTTCTTCTTCCTCCTTCTCATTCTCCCATTCCTCGTTCTCTTTCTCTTCCTTCTATTCCCCCTCCTCCTTCTCCCTTTCCTTCTCCTCCTTCTCTTCTTCTCTCTCCTTCTCCTCCTTTCTTCTCTTCTTCTTTCTTCCTCTCCATCTTCTCCTCCCCATCCTCCTCCTTCTCCTTCATTTTCGTTTCTTCTCCTTCTCCTGCTTCCTTCTCCTCTTCCACCTCCTTCTGCTCCTTCTCCTTCTTCAACGTCTTCTCCTACACTCTCCTCTCCTCCTCCTCCTCACAACTCTTTCCTCCAATATAGTCTCTTTTTCTATTTATTCCCTTCTCTTCTCTTTCCTTCCACAGCCAGTACTTCTCTCACTTCTAATTTTAACTCGTTCTTCACTCGTAATTCATCTTCTCTTTAGACCTTTGTTCGTACAGTTTTTTTATTTTTCCTCCTGTTTGTCGAAAGTCTACAAGATTCTTTCTCTTTTCTGATTATTGATTAATATTGCCTCAAGATTGTACTACTCGTGTAATTCCTCTCTTTTTCAGCCCTCTATTCCTACAGTTCTTTCTCTCTCTTCCTTTGTCCAAAGTCCACAACATTCCCTCTTTTTACTGAATATTGATAGATATTGCCTCAAGAGAAAGAGATACCAAGTTATTGAAAGTAGGTCAAGGTTGCGACGAATTTATTGCTGGTTCTCCGAATGATAGGAAATGTATGATAAGGAAAGCCAGAATTTTGATGAGGAAACTAGTAAAAACCAGACAAGACAAAGAATAATGGCCATTCTTTCGCTATTATCAAAAAAAGTCGACTATAAAAAGAAAATATCAAAAGAAAGTCTACCTCTGGGAAGAGTAGCTGTTGAAGTTGAGGAATTTATAGGGTTGACAGTTTGACAAAGGTAAATATTGACATATTGACAAAGAAATAATAAATTGGAAATGAGGCCCGGTTTCACCAAAGTCGCTCCAAACGTAGTTTTCGAAGTCAGTTGATTTTAAACGGGGATGGTAATATTTTGTCCATTAGATATAACTGGATCTAAATGTAGCTGAAAAAAGGAAATATCATTAAATTAAAAAAAAATGAAGTAACTGACATATCCATGGAAACATTCTTCTACGTGTCGTTGAAAGTGGAATCTAAATAATTCTAAATGTTCAATTCCTAGTTTCCCAACAAAATTTATCAGTAAATAGTTATATGTTATTGAAGAGCTGAATTTTATCAACTTTTCATTGTGAATACAACTCAAGTTAATACCAAAATCACGCAGCATTGTCTCTTATCAAAGTGGCCTTAGCTAAGTAATGCCGTGCCTGCAAGTTGGCCAGGGGATTCCGAATTCCATTAATTTAAGTGCAATCCTAAGCCACTCAACAGAGAGCTCTAGCTTGCTTACCACAACAGAATAGCTGTCGTATAATAATAAGGAATAGCGCTGTTTCCTCTGTACATACTTCCAGCTTTTCTTGTTTCCTCGTGCTTTCCTCTTTTTTCTTGATTTCAGCTTGCAGTTCTTCATTCAACCAGGCTACAAAATAGGAAAAATAACAATGAAGATGTTTATAATATGTCAATCTATCATAATAATTAATATTGGTTCGACAATGAATCATAATCAGAATTTATTTAAAAAACAATCATCATGATAATAAATTAAAAGACAACAAATATATACGTAAATAATCAATAAATCCATAATTTATTCATTAATTTACATAGGAAAGTACAACTCAGGCTTATGCCTAAAATTTCTCCTCTTCCGATTTTTACAAACAGTACAAATTCAGGTTATGTCATATCGTCTTACTAAAATTTCCTTGTCGAAAAAAAAAACAGAACAATTTTAGAATTTTCAAATAAATTTATATTAAAGTTGCAATCAAAAACACAGAATAATATATATTGTCATCAGAGTACTTAATAACAATCGCTCCAGTTCCAGTAACTGAAAATGATTTACAAAATTATGAAATTATAAGATTTATTTGAATCAAAATGTACTATAGCCTATATAATATCAAGCAAATACCAAGTCATCCACCGTAAAATAATGTCAATCAACAATCAAGGGATCCAGTGCAATGATTTCCCTATCAATCAATTTTTTTTAAAATTGAATTTTATTTCTCATATAAATGTACACTATAAATTTTCACTTTACAGAATAGAAATTATTGGCCACATTAACCAGGTGTTAAGACTTGCTTCGATGACGTCATTTTAAGACTTGAATGTAATGTCCTCGTTTATTGAGCAATGCATTTGAAAAGTTAGTCAATCTTGAAGATGATTTGAATCAAATTGAAATTTTAAAATTCACTCAAAAAACAAAAAATAATTTCATGAACAGAATAAATGGATACTGTATAAGTGTTAATACATAAATATGAATTCATAGCATAACTAATTATTGTTCACAATATCTGCAACTACAAAATTAATGTTAATACATAAATCTATTGTTGAAACATCTTAGCAATGTATCTGAAAATACACGTAGCTCACCAATCTTAGAAATCATTATATATGAACATTATTTAAATTATTATTTCAAAACTCATTCAACTAACAAATAAAGCTTGTTATGAAACTGTGCAGATATGTACTTCACGGATTAATTAACCCGATTAAACTTTTGATCAAAGACAATCTTTAGCAATGCGTATTAAACGCAGAAGAAGTTCATAAGACGGTTTGGGTCAGACAGTTCAACTTTATGGTACAGTGGTAGTTGTGTTGAAGTTTATAAGACGTGTGTAGGCTATTTTTGTAAGGCAGTGGCCGTCGAATCCACGTCAAGACGTCTGCGAAGGCCGTTATCTTTGTAAATCTTTGTTCGACGTGTGCTTCTTTTAATATTTTCTCAAGTTGAGTTGTTACATACTACAGAGACTGTATAATCACAATGTGGCAATTGGATGTCACACTTTTGATTGGTTATAGGTCGGGTGTTGATTAGTATGTACTGTCACAGAGAACAGACTTAGTTCTGAAGCTCTAGTATTTAAGCTCTCTATCAAAATCGGTCGACTCAAACTTCTCCACGAACTTTCCAAAATCTACTCTACAAGGGCACCAAACACCAAACTACAGATGATTTTATTCGTATTGAAAAATTCATCAATATCTCATTTCGAATGTGAAGTATACGTTGTATCATTAATAATTAATATTGTCATCAAATATCAGTAATTATTTCTCTTGCGAAAGCTTCAGGCTCGTAGATTACCGATCACATCCACAGTAGAATTTCTGTTTACATTTTCTGATGATTATGGAATTCATCCACTGCGAAATCTCTGTTTACTTTTCTCTTGACATTACGAGAATCCATCCCCAACTTCAGCAGTGAAGTTTGAAGCAATATTGATGGTTATATAATGGGCATCCTTGACATATAAAATTGATTGGGACGCAAAAAATGTTTTCAAGAGGCTAAAAGAGAGAGAGTAAGAGTGGGAGAGAGAGAGAGAGAGAGAGAGTGACTAGGATTCCAATAATGAATAATGGCTGATGGTAGATACGGTTTGTTTGTTATTGGTCTCATTGAGGTCTTTCAAGTGTTCAAACGATTCCAGACAGAATCTTATCTATTCTATACTATACTTATTTCTATTGTTATCTCTAGAACTGACTTTCCCGTAATAATGCTTGAAATGATGTCTCGTCCAACCTTAGTAAGGGTAGCCATGTTTTTCCCCAAATAATGAGGGATAGATTCACAGAAATATAAAACAATATGATATGTAGGCTAGGTCTTGAGTAGTTCAAGCCAGAGACGTTTAAACTCTCTAATCAATTGCAATATTCTTAAAACAAAGACATAAATATAAATGTAAATGGTGGTTCGGAACCCACCTGAATCTGTAGGCCCAATAATCTCTCATCATCCTTCCCATTACCCACGCTCAATCCTAGAGCTTATGTAGGCATCATTCCCAGCAAAAAAAAAAATAAGTACAGCAGGGTCCAATATGTAAATCAGCTGATCCAGTAATAATTAAACAGTGATTTCGACAATAATCAAAAATGAAAGTCTTAAAGACCTTTTTAAAGTCTTTAAAAGACCTTTTACAAGACCTTTCAAAGAATAACTTTAAAGACCTTCTCAATAATCTGCGAGATTCATTCATTGTTTTTTAATAGTATATAAATCATATGACAATATTTACAGACATCAGTGTACTATTCAGCCGGTTGTTTCCAAAGAAAAAAAAAACGAGAAATCTTCTCCCATACTCTCTGGTTGTTTTAGAATAGGATCGTTTCATATCGCGTAAGCTATTTTCGAGCACAGGTGAATGTGTTGCTTGTAACATTTCCGCCTATATTCGCTTGCCAAAATCTCAGAACGAAGCCGCGAGAGTCGAACTCAGACCCTTCAAGATGTTCACGCCTCAGCTAATGTGAATTATGATAGCAAATAGTCGGAGAGTCACATCTGGTTAGTGGGTCAGTATAAATCGTGCCAATTATTAGCTGAAATCTTTTTCTTCATTCCAGGATTAGGCGATTACACCTGTTCCGGTCTCAAAAGATATAAGATAATAATTTATTAGCCTCTTGTAATTTATTTACCTCTTGGTCTACCAATACCTCTTCTATCATCAGGTCTATATCTCATAGCTGTTTTTGTTTTTATTTTATTTTCAGGCATTATTAGTTTGAACAACGTCTAGTATAGTCGAATCAGAAGTGAATATTTACAATGGAATGAATAGAAGAAAGTGATGTACACATACTAGAAGGAGGTGGAGGAAGAGAAGGAGGATGAAGAGGAGCAGGAGTAGGAGGAGGAAGAAGAGGGAGGAGGAGGAGGAGGAGGAGGTGAGGAGGAGGAGGAGGAGGAGGAGGAGGAGGAGGAGGAGGAGAAGAAGAGGAAGAAGGTAGATGAGGGAGAGAAAACAAAGAAAAAGAGAAGGAGTAAAAAGAA
The DNA here is from genome assembly GCA_017141395.1 of Laodelphax striatellus. Lineage (NCBI taxonomy): Eukaryota > Metazoa > Arthropoda > Insecta > Hemiptera > Delphacidae > Laodelphax > Laodelphax striatellus. The sequence goes on along the minus strand of CM029541.1, from coordinate 18,119,809 downwards.
AATGACAAAAAGAGACGAGAGAAGGAAGAGGATGAAGAGGAGGAGGAGGAGAAAAAGGAAGAAGAGAGATGACGAGGAGAAGAAGGAGTGAAAAATGAAAAAAGTAGGAGGCGGAGGAGGAAAAGGAGTGGAAGGGGGAAAAGAAAGAAAGGGAGTAGAAGAGGGAAAAGTATAAGGATAGGGGAGGAGAAGGTAGGAAGGTGAAGGAAGTGCCAGTGAAAATCAAAAGTTTAAGAAGAAGAAGAAGTAGAAGATGAAGATGAAAATGGTTTATGTAGACAACAATAGGCATAGACAACATTTCACACATGATAAAGTGTCTACTGAAACCTTTCATGTCACTGTGGATAGAGCAGGACAGTTCAAGGAAATGGACACTAATAAAACAAGACTCCAACCGAGTTATCTAATTGACCATGAAATTCGCCAACATACTGAAACAGTAGGTAATTTGATCTACAATAGAATAGATGCAAGTAGGCGTTTAAGGAGAATGGAAAAGTTATCTAGGTCATAAGTGGTGGCATAACTTCTGTGGCTTGGCAGATATAGCTGCCTACCTCTATGTGAAACATTTTCATCTGCAAACAAGATTCAAATTAACAATTTAGTCGAGTATCTCTTCCCTGCAGCCGAAAATAAAGCCATTGTTAATGTATAAATTATATTAGTTTTCTTCTCCAGACTGAAATAAAGTCATTGGAATGTTTCATGGTTTTCCGAAAAATGAATGTTTATTATAATAATAAGTCAATGAGATTGAGTTCAGCATGAATATTAGATATAAAATTTATGGAAAAGATGTGAATTTCCACTTTTATTCGAGTAGAAAGAAAATAACTTTGATCTCATGCAGATTTAGCATGCCTAAAGATAAGGTACGCCTAAAGTTAATAGTATGCCTAAATATAAGCTGTTTTAAATTGCATAGACAATGTAGAATTTCTCTGAGAACTGAACTCAAAATCTGAGAACTGTTTGTAAATTATGAGTTTATTCTACATCATTAATAGAGATACGAGTATATCATGATTTTTCGGTAATAGATTTCAATTAATGTGTATTTCAAGACAACACTCAAGCCATCCAAGTGAAAAGTGTGCTTTATTATGATGTGATGTAGTTCTTCATGGAACAGTCATTATTTACTCGATATGAAAATGTCAGAATTGAAAAGAAGGAATTCTATGGATGGTGTAGGCGTAGACTATACACTTGAAGCTTTAGGCTAGGCGTACACCGGTTAGTCAAGACGAGATTAGTCATGTTTAGTCGAAGTAATTCACATAGTTGCTCATGAAGCAGCACACACCGATGCAATGACTAATCGGTGAGTCTTGCTTCATAAGCAACTATGTGAAGTACTGTGACTAAAGGTGACTAATCTCGTCTTGTCTTGTCTTGACTAACCGGTGTACGCCTAGCCTTACATGCTGTACATGGCTAAATGTATGAAGCTGTATATGGGGCTTTAAATGAGGATCTCAACAAGGGTTTTTTCTAAATAGTTTAATTCGAATCCTCTGAAACGCTAAAGTATAACTCTGATTTAATTATAGAATAAACGTATTATAAGCACTATTATTTCGGTTGTTGAACTATGTAGCACTATAAGAGATTCCACAATATTTTTCCTCCAATCTTTTTACAAAGCATGGAAACAAGTTGATTCTGATACCTATGGTCAGTTTCTGAAATCTGATATCATTGGCGAATGATCACCACCAGCAAAAAAAGCAAACACCAATGACCAACGTTGGTAAACTTTTCCATCATATCCTGACCGCAAGCTGTCTTATGGTAGCCGAAGGTTTTCTGCAAAAATCTCCTAGTTCAATATAGAAACAAGATAGAATATAGATATACAGAGATAAAAAGTGTATGGTGAGGAGATAAAGATATAGATATGAATAGAATGAGAATGTAAAATTAAGAAATATAAATATCGGATGAGAATAAAAACAAATAGAGTAAAGGATAATATAGATATACAGAGATCAAAAGGGTATGGTGAGGAGATGAAGATATAGATATAAATAGAATGAGAATGTAAAATTTAGAAATATAAATATCGGATGAGAATATAAATAGATAGAGTAAAGGACAATATAGATAAACAGAGATCAAAAGTATATTGTAGAAGGATAGGATTCAGATGAAGATATAGATTTGAATAGAATGAGAAAATACAACATAGAAATAGGTATTTATCAGAGAGAATTCAGATATACAAGAATTATATATACTCGTATATATAATGAGATATATGCTCGTACATAGAATAAAGGTTACTACTGTATTAAATAAGTAGCCTAGGCATTTATTCAATTCAATTCATTCAATTATTCATATGATTTAATTCTATTTTAATTAAACACTTATTTTAATTAATTATTATAGTATATAGCCTAATAGTATTTTAATTAATTATTAGTTAATTGTAATTCATACTCATGTAAACGTAGTAATACAGTAACTACTGTATTAGGCCTAAAGTGGTACAGTAGGTTTAAGATGGACATAATATATTGGTATCCTTAGAACAAAAGTAGCCAACCAGATGTAGTTGTCATATGAAAACATAAATGAAGACAGGGTTTACGGAATGGGAATGGTACATCAGAACAAAATCAAAATCAACAGACCTCCGACCGCAAGTCAAGTTATCAAGTTACCCGAGGAGATTCGTTAACTACTAAGATCATTTCACTTTTAAAATACCTGCAGGGAAGTTTATCGCAGAACAGGTTGTTGAGAAGGTGATCAACAGGCACAATTTGGTTTTTTGCACAAAATTCGAAGATTACAACAATCTAAGCTTCGAATTTTGTAATAGAGCTTTCAGTTTTGTTACATAAAATTATTTTTCATTATATAAAAATTGTAAAATGTTTTTCTTCCATCGTTAATTTTTTTCAAATCTCTTACGTTGAAACACAAAGAAGATGAAAATATCTGTGGGTCGAATATTCATTTGAACAACTTCCTTTACAAATGTATGAAAAATGAGTTCGTTTTGAGAAAATTCTAAGTTCATCTTAGTAGAGATGGTAATATCTTATTCTAGATATTTACATTATTATTATTTAAGATATAATATACTCTAATAGATATACTTCCTGAGAGATTGCTTGAGCTATGGCCATTAAGTGGCAGAAAAATTCGAACATTTTTAACGGGTGTTAAAAAGGACGCACTTCAAGTTTAATGGAGATTAATTTCCACATTGGGAATACTTTTCAATCAAAATGTAATGTATTAGCTCTACCGTACTCTTTATTAACACATTGTACATCACCTACATGTATCACTGCTTTTCCACTATCCATTTGTATCTGTAGTGTTTATATTAAATGAAAACATGAACTTACACTACAGATACAAATGAATACTGAGAAATCACTGGTTCATGTAAGCGGTATAGGCTAAAACTCGTTGATAAAGAGTACAGTAGTGCTAATACATTGTATTTCGAGGAAAAAATATTCCCTAAGCAGTAAATATTCTCCCTTACACTTGAAGTTTATCCTTTTTGAAACACTTATTAGTATTGGATATAGTTGTATATTTATAATATTATGTTTTTGAAATCAGTGGAGACAGGCAAACGTGTAGGTGCGTCTGTGCGCGTTACCTAGAAACATGTGTCTGTTTTCCCCCTCTATAAGCTTATTTGATTTATCCGTCTTTTCAACAAAATTCTACTTCACACACAGTTTATCGAGTCGCAAGTGAATCAGCCATGCACTCAGATCTGATTTGAAGAGGAGTGGCGAATTGAAAAAAATTCTGTGAGAAAAAAATTAATGTGTGGAAGCGAGAGGGGAAGAAAGAGAGAGGGAGAGAGAAAGAGGAGGAAAAAAGAAGGATATCAAGAGAAAAATAATATCTAGAGAGGAAAGAAAGGAGATGGAGAACGTCTCAGCAGTAAGAGAAAATTTCACCCATGTCAAAAGACTGAGACATTTTGCTGAGACGTTTCTCACCAAACTCAAGAAGGGCTGAGTAGTATAAACAATACGTTTGCTTTCTTTTGTTTCAAATATGTATCAGATATTGGAGTATTGAAGCAGTTGATGCTTTTTCTGAATCCCTCTCGACATAAATCGTATCAGGGAAGTTTATCTTTTCTTTCCGCTATTGTTTTTGATAGAGAGGAAATATTGTTCATGAAATAAATATGGCACTCAGATAGGTGGTTTTTCTTGTAAATATTGTGGTCTTCCAAGGAAACTTATAATTTTATCAGAAGATAGAATACCTCAATGAATTGAATGAAAAATAGATTTTCCTCCATTTTTAGTTTTATTTAATTTCGATTTTTTCAACAGATTTAATTTAACAAAGTTTTGTCTAAACTTCTAACGTATCATTGTAATTTATTTTGGTATTAGAATAATTCTCTGAATGATCCCATTTGAATTATCAGTCAGTTAACGAACAAGTTTTATCAGTTTTATTAGTTTAATTATTCTAGTTTTATCATGAGTTTCAGTTTTTGTTTGTGTATTTTTCTTGTATTTTTATAGCACAGTTCTTTCATTAGACTTTCTTTCTATTTCTATTTCATTGGTACGTTTTCTTTATGATCCGCCATTGCTGATAACGTCTATTGGAACCGCCCTCTGTGGGTGTGGCTTGTCTAGGCCAATGGCAGTCGTTCACCTTGATTGGCCATTCAACTACCAATAGTAGTGGGCTATCACTCGCTCCGTAGTGTATATAGCCTACTGCTGCTCTTCACTTTTAAATTACTCGTAGTTCACCAGAGGATGTTAATAATCTAACAACAGACACGAGTATCTCGATTTTTCATTTGCTTTTATAGTTTAACTGGTAAAACATCGCCCTCATTATTTGTAATCTTCGTAATCTTCAATATGGATGTACAAATTAATAAAAGACATAGGGCCTACTTTGGAAAATATCCGAATATTAAAAAAAACGTCTCAAGTTTTCAATATCTAGACTAGATGAATATGACTTAATGAGTGACATTTCTTGATAAAGTTCATTGCTAGTTCTCGATAAACAATCTATAAAAGTTTACTACAATCTATTCTCCTTCGTTCAATTTCATAATGATGAACCGAATTATTAAATTCAGCAATAGCTGATAACAGAACAACAAGAGACACAAAATATAAATAGCAAAATGTTGCTCCTTATGAGACCTGCACACCCCAGGGGTTTCTAAGTTACTCTTTCGCTGTTTGCCTTATCGCTGTTTTAAAAATTATTGGAAACCGTGATAAACTCTTCCCCTCAGGAATCAATGCGTACTACAAGAGAGCCCTATCAGCCGATCGATAATGTATATTCAGTATCGAAATTTTTCAATTTAGGGTAAACATCGATGTCTAAAAAACATCGAAGAGTAAACATGGATGGGGAAAACATCCATGTTTGGGAGGAAACCATCGATACCCATCTCTAGCCTATTCTTTTCGATCCTCTTCAATTCGTGGTTGTCACGGTGTCGTGCTGTGCCTCCTCCTCCTCTTCCTCCTCTTCATCCTCCTCCTCCTTCTTCTTCTTCTTCTTCTTCTTTCTTCTTCTTCATCTTCTTTCTCTTCTTCATCTCCTTCTTCTTCTTTCTCTTCATCTCCTTCTTCTTCTCTCCTCCTCCCTCCTCCCTCCTCCTCCCTCCCTCCTCCTCCTCCTCCTCCTCCTCCTCCTCCTCCTCCTCCTCCTCCTCCTCCTCCTTCCTCCTCCTCCTTCCTTCCTTTCCTTCCTCCCTCCTCCTCCTCCTCCTCCTCCTCCTCCTCCTTCCTCCTCCTTCTCCTTCTCCTCCCCTACTCCTCCTACTCAGAACCGTCCATTTTCATTTTACTAACTCTCTTCTCCAGTGACCTTCTCCTGCACGACATAGTGGATTTTCATACATTCCATATTCTCCCATTATAACTTTACTATTTCATTCGATCCTATTTTATTAAATTTTATTCTCTGATGTGTTCGAAGGTTGGTCACACCGGCATGGTGCGAGAAGAATGGCCTCTTCCTCATCAAACAGTGCTGCCAAGTCGACGCTGTGCAAGATAGGCCTCTGCTCCAAACACAAGCCGCTCAAGGTCATGGTTCTCGGCCAATCAGGAGTCGGCAAAACTGGTGAGATACACTAACATCCTTTTTTAGCTTACGAAGAATACCAATCATTAAACATGGATAATTTTTTTTTTGCTAGGGATCATGCCCACATAAGCTCTAGGCTTGTGCGTGGGTAATGGGAAGGATGATAATGAGAGATGAATGGACCTACAACTTTAGGTGGGTTCCGAAACACCGGAAAGCGATTTTGAAGTTCATACATTTTTGTATTTAGAGGAGCCGGTCACCGTAGGTAGGCACCGTCTTATCTAATTTCACCGATTAGACTCGCCTGCTACCACTGGGACAACTGCTTCTCTAAATCTCCACAAAACATCTACCTATGATATATAGAAACGACAATACTGTCAAAGATCCTACAATCTCTGTCATTGTATACGTATAAAAGTAGAAAAATATAATATGATTGTATAATATGATTCACAAGCACTAAGATCCTGTAAGGAAATCTGTTGGATTTACGTTTTTAATTATGTAGCAGACTTGAGACTGGTTGAATGCAGCCTTGATTCGTAAATAAGGTCACTGGGAAAAGAGAGTTGGTGAAATGAAAATGGACGGTTCTGAGTAGGAGGAGTAGGGGAGGAGAAGGAGGAGGAGCAAAAGGAGGAGGGAGGAGGGAGGAGGAGAAGGAGGAGGAGGAGGAGGAGAAGAAGAAGAAGAGGAGAAGGAGGAGGAGGAGGCGGAGAAGGAAGAAGGAGGAGGAGAAGATGAAGAAGAAGGAGGAGGAGGGAGGAGGAGGAGGAGGAGGAGGAGGGGGAGGAGGAGGAGGAGGAGGAGGAGGAGGAGAAGGGAGAGGAGGAGGAGGAAAAGCACGACACAGTGACAAGGGCAGAGTGAGAATTGGGTGAAAGAGTTAAAATGTAGGGTAAGCGAAACTCATCAATTCTTATCAGAGAGGGAACGGCGATCTTATTAAGGTGGGATTAGGACTTCTTCATTGCCTCCGAAGACCCACGCTTCACCAATCTCTGGGGACACAAGAGAGAGATTGAAGAAAGGGAAGAAGAAGAGAGGAGGGGGAAGAGACGGGAGGTGGCGAGAGGGGGAAGAGGGGAGAGAATAGAAGGGGGAGAAGGAGGAGTGATGAAGGGGTAGAGAAATGATGGGAGAGGGGTGAGTGGGAGAGTGAAAGACAGTAGGGATGATTTTGTCATATTTATATGACAAGTGACAAGAGACTGTAACTATGGATCAACAGCTGAAAGATGGAGAGAAAGAGAAGAAGAATAAGGAATAGAAGATAGGGGGAGAAGATAAAATATAAAATGATTCGGGGGGAAAAAGGGAGCAGGAGAAAGGGGAGAATAGGTGAAAGGAAAAGAAGAGAGAGAGAATATGTTGAGAGAGGAGAAAAAAGAGAAGAGAATAAGGGGGTGAGAAGAGAAGAGTAAAGAAAACGACGAGGAAGAAGAAGAAAAGGAAGAAGAACAAGATGATGAAACAAGAAAATACTCGCTGAATTCTGTGAATATTTTGTTTATTCGAGTGAATAAAATGCAGCTCATTAGATATTCGAAATAGACTCTTAAGAGTCTAAGTAATCCGCAAATAATATGCTTTGATGCTTTGATCAAGTTCTTATTGAGGCTCTCAGGCTCTAAACACTCGAAACTAATACTATAAGCTTAGTAGTAATAATAAGCTTACTATCTAAAATATCGTATCATCTTATTAATTATCTCACTATCTATCTCCTTGATATCTTACTAAGCTCCTTAATTATCTAGCTACATTTATAAGCTTACAACTTAAACGATCCACAACAATAATTCAATTGCAGTTGGCATCTGTAAAGGGAAACATTAATTGAAGAAATATCACGCGAGATATTTGCTGGCTAAATATTCCTAAATTAGCTCTCGCACGCACACACTCACACGCACACACAGACACGACAACAAAGAACTGTATATTTGGGTCAGTTACATTTCTGCAACCAGACATAAGGCGGCTATAAATAAGACAAACATTCTATTTTTGGGTTTTCAAACGAGAAATCGGGGGGGAAAAGTACTGGAATATTTTTTGTGAATGAGACGTGTGGTATGGTGAAAGAATGGAAGAGGTGGCGTTGATCATATAATTGATTAGTGGAGGAGAGAAATAATTGAGAAAACGGAGAAGATAGAGATAGAGAGAGATAGAGGGAGAGGAAGAGAGGGAAAGAGTAAGAGAGAGATCGAGAAATTTACAGAGAGGAAAAAAAAATTTAGAAAACAAAAAAGTTGGAGACATAGAGGAACAGAGAGAAATTTTCAAAGTGAGAGAGAGAGAGAGTGAGTGAGTAGGAAGGAGGAAGCGAGTGAGTGAAAAAGAAGAACTAGGAAATAACGTTCTATTCTTGTGTAGGCGTGCATAGTTATTTACAACTTTGCTCAATCAATATGACAAGTGTAATTGATGGTTTCTTCCTTTTGTCTCAGTAACTCGAAAAACGTCTTTCAACAAGTATTCTCTTCTTTTTACGAGTTTCACGGAGTTGAAAATGTCCTCCTCTCCACTCTTTTACTATTATACCAATAAATGTAAAAAGAATGTATTCTAAAGTCTTCATCCTACTTGAACTGTTGATTGAGTGTAGCAAAATTTGAGTGTAATAATCTATCACATTTACAACAGTTGCAAGCTGCAGATGGGGCTCAGCGCTTCGAAACGCGTCCAAGCCTAATCGAACTGTTGTAAATGTGAAAGATTATTACATTCAAATTCTGCTAACTATTATCAATATACCTGTATCTATACCAATAATACCTATATTTTTCAACAGTTGACCACGCGGTTCTCAGTTGTCATGGTATTAGTTATCTATTAGCAATAGAAAGTACAGTATTGATGTAATTTTTTTTATATTTCTTGTGAACTACGTCATCCACAATCTAGTGGAAACTACAAATTATTCATTTTGATTACGAAAATGAACATTACTAACGGAAAATTAGCCTATCCTGATAAGAAAAAGAAAGATGAAAGATTACTTGTCAGCTTCAACCTTCTTCACTTTTTGACAAATAAACAAACATTTAATCCATGATTGAAGTTGAAAAATGGTGTATAGAAGGTAGGAAAGTATTAAAGAAGCAATTAATGAAGTCTCATTTCCAAAGTGAAAGAAAATTGGATCAGCTAATGAACTTCAAAATGAGAAAATCTCAAAACGGGGTGGATTAGAGCAGCTTATTAAAGCAGTTTATGAAGCAGGGAGGTTATTGAAGCCTTTATAAAGAGTTTAGATGACGGCTCCATAAAAGCCTACAAAAGGAGACCATCGCATAAAACTGTGTTATCAAAATAGAGGGTATTCTCTAAAATCCATTTTCCAAAGTCATTTTTAGGAGGCATGACAGAAAATTAACAATGATAAACCTTAAGGTATTGGGCATTCGTGCTTTAGTTATCCAATAATACTGTAGGCTATCTTGAGAAATATACTGGTATTTGCCTACGGAGGCATAAACATTTCAGAAAATCAACCACGTTAAACCTCTAGGTATTGAACATTCGTGCTTCAGTAATCAAATAATATCTTTTAAAATTAAATTATTCAATGAGCATGAGGACGGCATAATTATGTGGTGGTCCCGATATCATATCATGGATACATTAAATGTATCCTTTCTCCTTAATCGTTAAATTTAATCCTTTAAACTTAAATTTAATCATTAAATGTATCCTTTAATGCAATCCTTTCTCTATATATCTAACATTGATTAACATAAAAATAAAATAAAATTTATTTATTTATTCAATGTTAGTAAAATTTATAACCAATTCTCAACTTTCTTATCAACATATTTTCACTTTATGCCCTTTAACTTACTCTGTGTTTGATTTTTGTAGAATATACAATAATGCATTTATACAACAATATGAGTATTATAACATAGACTAACTATACATACACTACACACTATTATAACTATATGTTGTCTATGTTTATAATATCATTTTGATCATTTTGTCTAATAGTAATATTGTAGGGGAAATGGATGAATAAATAAGATAAAAATTAATTTCATAAAAATGCCAGTCAATTTTGATTATTTCCAAAATGTATGAATAATTTAGGCTACTATTTTCATTCATGAAACGTATGTATTTTCTGAAACTGATGTTTATTTGGTCTTAAATTAAACTGAATTTTATTGTCTGTAATTCAATGAATTTACAATCAACTGCTTAAGATCTCTTAATTTTATATATTTTTCCACTCATCCAACTCACTAGTAGAAATCAAGTAGAAACCAATATGAAAGCAAACAATCCAAACTCAGACAGTTTAAAAGCTATTGGAAAACAGCTCTTGCTATAAAATTGATTGAAACTCTATCCAAAGACTCTCATAATAATAAAGAAAAAACAAAATTTTTCAATTCACTCTTGCCTCAGACATGTTGTGGAGCTTCTCCACACTATGGTGAATGAATTGTCAGTATTCGTTTCATTCATTTGCCTTCAAAATGTGAAAGCCTTACATAACTGGAGGGGGATGTCAACACCCTATAATATCACATGAATAATATTGAACGTCTGCAGAGTGCTGTATATAGAGTAATATAGTGCTGTATATAGTAATAGAGTCTGGAACTTTTTTAACTGCGTATAAAATATGTATGCATGGTTAATCAATACATCAGAAATGACAGACATTCAAGAGGAAATATTGATGAATAATAATTCTCCATAGTAATGACCGTTCACTATAACAAACTGACAAGCAATTTGCATATTGATCAACGGAATATGAATAAACATAGATAGGAAAAGATAGGAAGGGATGAATGAAGCACTCATAGTGAGACAATTCATCTGCCAATACTGATCATATTTCAAGCAGAAATACCCAACATACTGCACTTGCTTACTGCTGTAATTATTCATTAAGTTATTCTACATGGCATAGTTATTTATGAATTAATTCTACATGGCATTTTTATTTATGAAGTTATTCTACATGACAAAGTATTAGTTGAAGCTTTCATAAACTTGATGGTCAGCTTGTATTACAGAGACTGTATAATAACAGTGTGGTCATTGGTGTGAATGAGTCCATAACATTGTATTGGAATATTTTTTATTCCCGCCACCGCCATTATTTGCCAAATTTTTTAATTTTGATTACATAAATATTGTGAACGCTGTGCATTTTGAATGGATGATCTAATACTTGTATACTGTTTTTTCCAGCTCTAGTGGTTAGATTCATTACCCGCAGATTCATTGGAGAATACGATCCAACATTAGAGAAATGCTATACATTCCATACGTTAATTGATAGTGAAATGGTATACTTTGAGATACTAGATACTGCCGGACAATTAAATGTAAGTACGATTATTTTCTCGATTATTTATTTGTTAATGATATTCATACAAATAGAGTTCAGTTTGAGAATTAGAGGTATAAATGAGTAGAAGTTAATCAATATTATTTATAATCCAGTGTGCAATAAATAACTGAATCTGCCCTCATTTTTAACTGAATCATCATCATTTATTTGCTCATCATCATTTTTCCAGTAGATACGGATCAAAAATTTATGAACTTTTAATAGCCTTTCGCCCCCGCTAGGCTACACACCACTCATAAACCCATTCAGCTCTCCAGTTTTTTCAGTAAACCAAGCATAGAGATCGCTTTTACAAAATATTCGAATTTTAAATGGAGCTTGCCAAGTGTGTTGAGAGTCGTGAAAATAATAATTTATGACCTGAAACCAAAGCATGCGTTTCGTAAAGAGGATTGTAAATAATAATGTCGCCTCGGATTAAAGGTGGTGTTTGTTTAATGTTTGACTCCCCTGTGGTTTGAAGACACTGGTCGCTATCATCTTATCATTCAAATCAAATTAATGCGTTCTAAATCAACTAAGAAGCTGCGAGTCTGTGTTTTTTTCATGTGCCATTATAATTTGAAAAGTTTGGTTATTTTTTTGAATTTTGAATTGAAACTGTTCGTTTCACTATTTAAACGATTGCAGTGTTCTTTAAAGTACGAACTTTTAAAATTCAAATTGAATTCTTTATCACAAATTAAGTAACACAATACAGAAGAAAAAAATATTAATAGAAGAATGACTAAACTAATACGAATTCTTCCTCACTCACATAGGAGAGGGCTGTGATCCTTTCATGACACTTACCATTGTTTTTTTATTTTTATTAATATGCCTACATTTTTCTATATTCTATATGTATGCATAATACATGTATATTTTCATAAATCGAACAATTTATTATTTTTTATATTGTATTACATTGTTCTTATTTAAGAGAAAATAGATATTAATACTGTCATATTGTCAAGTTCTTTTACATGGAGAGAGAAAATGTTTCTTCTTCGATATTGATGCAATATTGGAAAAAAATGTATTGAGGAAGATATTATTTAGTAGCCTATAGTGAGAAATATTCCAAGTCCTATTCTGAGGAAGAGATTGAAGATGTTAATTTAGTAGCCTATATTATTGAATAGTGAATAGGCCTACAGTAGTACAATGAATACTGTATACAGAATACACAATAATATAGCATGATCATAGGATAAAAAATTAATTAGGAAACTCATCTTCAATATTTTAATATATTATTGACCACGGCTATATTACACGGTAGCCTACATGTCCATGGAAATATTGGGAAGACTAGATAATTTTATTGTGTAGGTTAAGTACAATACCTTCAGTATAGTATTGTCGAATATTGGGAAAAAGATAGCTTATTACCATCTCTCTAAAAGAGAGTAGAGAAGAAATGGTATAGCATTATGTATTGTGTACATGAAAACAGAGGATTTGATGAATAATAGATGGGTAATCAATATCTCTCCAATCTACCCTACGGCTATGCTAAATTGTGGGTTAAGTGGAAGAGGGGGCTCTTATACCTCAACTTCGCCCACAACACTTATGTAATGTACAAAGTAGGAAAATAAAGTCATCTAACTATCTCTCTATCTATCTATCCATCCAGCTTGCTATCTATCTACCTATCTATCTTCTCCTAATATTTAAAGAAATTATAATTAAATATACCAAAACTAGTAAACAGTTCTTGTAGTTAATTTGGAAGTGAAGCTTGAATAGGCCTACAAAATTTTCATTTTTTTAAAGTGTGAAAATCTCTAATTTCCTTAATTTTATTCAGGAAAGCGAATGCTTGACACTTGAGGCCAACATAAGGTGGGCAGAGGCGTTCGTTTTGATGTACTCGGTAACAGACAAGTGTTCTTTCGACGAGTGCAATCGACTCAAATTCCTTATCAACTACAATAAAAGGAAACGAAGACTCAATAGCTCTAAGGTGAGTGAGTTGATAAAAAATAACGATTCTTAATAATAACAATTTTTTGGAGGCGTATCCATGAACGTTCCATTCTGAAGACTAAGCGCCGTAATTATGAAAATTTGTAACGAAATAATCTAACGTGACGTGAGTGACTCACGCAAAACTATAATATAATATTCAATAAATTCACTTTTATTGTAATAAATAAATAAATTTAATAAAACGGAGCGGAGGAAAATGCAGCTATTTTTTATTTTTATTTCAAATCAAACATGAACTAACATACAATTCGGAGAAGATTCCAATAGGCTGTATTTTTTATTATTGTTACTTATTAAAACGTTATCAATATTAATTAAAGAATCAAGATTTAAGTGTTAGCATTATTATCAATGGCTGAGCTACTATTTTAGTTTAGCTTAGGGTTTAACTGATTTTCACACTTTCGTAAGAAACTCTTACGAATGGATCTTTTATAAATACGGCCCCTTGTTCCAGAGTATATACTTGCATAATTATTATAATGAAAGTAGTTTTCCATACTCCGGGATATAACCATAGAGAAAGCATAGGAGAAGCTTAGCTTCTATGCTTTCTTTATGATATAGGATATAGGCCTAACTTACTTCCAAATCAAAATTTCATTTTCATTTTCAGGATACGCTAGCAGATGTTCCCGTTGTATTGGTTGGTAACAAATTGGACCAATGGGGAGACAGAATGGTGTCGTCGGAAGATGGTCAACGTAGGAGCAAAGAGATTGGTTGCATCTGCTTTCATGAGATCTCAGTTCGAGAGAGTATCGATCAGGTTGGTACGACTACATAGAACAAAACGTTTACAGAATGAAAATACCAATAGATTACAAAACATTGGTGCGCAAATATAAAAACATATGGGCAACAACTATAAAAGTTATAAGTCACATGTACTCACAGGCTATAAATAATTTATCATCACCAATTGAAATAAATCTATTCCTTTAATAATTATCATTATATAAATTGAAATTTTGTGAGGTTAAACATCCAGCTCTAGTCCAATAGATAATGATAAGTAAAGTTCTTTCATTATGTTTCATTATTGAATATTTAACTCTTAGCAATAATTAAAAAGGAAAGCCAAGAAATTTGAAACTTATAAATGAAAATTAAAGAAAGGGAGTTGTGATGTTGTTGGAGTAACTCATGCCTCCATTTTCTACAAGCCGCCTGATTGGCCAATGGGATGAACAGTCGCCATTTTACGGTTTTAACCAATCAGGAGCCAGCTGTACGAATAAGTCACATGACAGCCCATCTGTGGAATCAGCTGCTAGCTTCTTTATGTGTTTTAATTTTATTGGCCAACGTCTACTCAATTTCAATGTTCAAATTTATACTCAAATTTCAAAGTTCAATAGCGATTATAATGTGAAGCTAAAATTTTATTCTAAGTAAGTAAGCTTACAATTTACACACAGATCACAGATGGATGATATTATAAGGATATCATATTAATTTAAGTTCAAGAATATAAACACGTAATATCTTTTTAATTGGGATTGAACTCCATTTTCAACTTAACTGGAAGCAATCCAAATGATCAAACTACCCCTTTGTGGAATGGAAATCTAATAAATGGTGGAAAATACCCTTATGGAACGTGATCTCCGAGGATTTTATTGATGGAATTGTTCAGGACAATAGATAAGCAAACAATGGTCTGAATTTCTCCCCTCGCATTTAATAATAAGTCCCACGTTCCGAGAAGAAAGGAAAACTCATCATAAAAGTGAATGAGTCGACTTATAGACGGCTTATCCCAAATCACCCAGGGATTATTTCCTCTTAGAAACTTTATCGGCTTCTATCACACGCTGAGTAGAAGATACAAGTGCAAAGTTGAAAGAATTGAATCGGAAAGCAGAAAAATAACTTTACTTATAACTTTTCTCATAACTTTACTCATGATGTGAAAGTTTTAGTCTCAAGTAAACAAGATACATTAATAATGTAACCACTTTAAAGAAGGTATGTGATAGAAAAAAATTAGAGTGATTTATAAAATCAAAAAATACTTTTTTTAAATTCTGATATCTTTTCTATAAACAAACCTTCACCATGTTCAATAAAGGATAATAATTGGTTATGTTGGAAGAACAATTGCTTTCTTCTATTAAAAGCCATACGCTAAATAAATAAATAATAAGATTGATGATACATTAATCGAAAGGAAAACTTACATTAAAATAATTTGAGAAGTATAATACAAACCAGTGATATTTTACATGAATAAAATATGAGATGAGTGGAATATTGTGATAGAGATTAATTGATTCATTCATTAATAACTGTGCTAGGTTTAGAAGTATCCATTGCACATTGAGCAATATAATACCACGGAAATTAATTATGTTATAATATACGAAAATAGAAATAGGTATTATTATTGTACTAAGGAATTACTGTACTAAAGGATTACTGTACTATCTGATAGTTTGGTGGAAAAGCAGAATCATGTTATTATCATAATGGAATAGGTTGAATAGATGGTTGCAACATGACATTATTATATAGCAACATGAAACAAATACATATAGAGAACAAATATTATACATAGAAAAGAAGTGGAAGATCAACACCATACAAAAGAGAGATAGAGAGAGAGATTAGATTTTAAGAGAGAGAGAGAGAGAGAAAAGTGAGAGAGAAAAAAGAGACAGCCCTTACTCTAGAACAATATAGAAACTTTATAATCTATTCTATAATAGAATATCAATAATTCTATTAGTATTCTATTTAGTATTCACTAATTCAACTCAAACTATATTTCATAAAAAGCTGTCTGAAGACAACCATCAAAATGGCGGATGCTGCGACTACCTATAGAGCCCTGCTATAAATATAGCCTAGATGATATTCTTATTTCAATGAATTTCTATTACTGAAAATTGTGAATAATTGTTTGCAGGTGTCATTCTGTTGAATTTCTATGACTTAAGTTTGTGAGTTTTTTGCAGGTATGGTCGGTATTCAGAGACGTATGGCAGTTTTGGAAGGTGCACCAGAAATATCCAAAACTGAAGCGATCCTCCAGCGACATTCACAGTCCTGAAACGCCCCCTCCCTGTTCCAACCCGCCGCTGCTCGATGGCCGAAATCCATTCGCCAACTTTCTGGGTGAGCATCATCAACGTCGCACACATTCAACTGTTTCTTTTGTATAGCAGGATTCTTTTAAATTGTCAGAAAACAGCTGATTGATGTACGCTCATTATTTACTAACGTTAAATCAGCTGTTTTCTGACAAGTTAAAATGATCCTGCTATACTTTGCTATTTGTTGACATCCATTCTCCTTTTCGGTGAATAGACTAAGGAGCTGATGACCTTTGTTTAGAAAATACTATGAATCTTGTTTTGCAAAAACCTTACAAGTGGAATGGATTTCTTCAGTAAAATGCTCTCAAGTCATGTACTGCACGATGCTAAGCTCTGGATCCCTGACGGCTGAAGCGGAGAGACGAAGATATATTGTTAGGCTACGTAACCTTGGTCAAGACAAGACAAGACGATTGTCACGTTTAGTCACATTACTTCTCATAGTTGCTTATGAAGCAACGCACACTGATTAGTCATTGCATCGATATGTGCTGCTTCATAAGCAACTATATAATACTGTGACTAAACGTGACTAATGACTCTTGTCTTGTGCTTGAATAACTCAAGACTGACGACTTAGTCACAGTATAACATAGTTGCTTTTGAAAGCAACGCACACCGATTGGTTATTGCATCGGTGTCTGCTTCATAAGCTACTATGTAATTACTGACTGAACGTGACGAAGTTATCTTGTTGAAACTACCGCCTAGTAAGGCAATGACCTTTGTTTAGAAAATACTATGAATCTTGTTTTGCAAAAACCATACAAGTGGAATGGATTTCTTCAGTAAAATGCTCTCAAGTCATGTACTGCACGATGCTAAGCTCTGTGTCCCTGACGGCTGAAGCGGAGAGACGAAGATAGCACTCTTAGGCTAGGCGTACACCGGTTAGTCAAGACAAGACAAGACGAGATTAGTCACGTTTAGTCACAGTACTTCACATAGTTGCTTATGAAGCAACACATACCGAGATTGTTATTGCATCGGTGTGTGCTTCATTATTACTGTGACTAAATTTGACTATCTCGTCTTGTTTTCTTGAATTACGTTTTGCATTATTCACATAGTTGCTTTATGAGCACACGCCAATGCAATGCATCGGTGTTGTTGCTTCATAAGCAACTGTGAAAGTAATGTGACTAATCTCGTCTTGTCTTGTCTTGATGTATTTATACTAACCAGACAAGACAAAGACAGATTAATCACAATATCACATAGTTGCTTGTGTACACAGATTAGTCATTGCACATGTGATAACTGTGACTAAAGTGACTCTTGTCTTGTCTTGACTAACCAGTGTACTCTAGCCTCTGATGACCTTTGTTTAGAAAATACTATGAATCTTGCAAAAAGCCATGCAAGTGGAATGGATTTCTTCAGTAAAACGCTTGTCATGCTGCCTACATCTCTGTCTCCTGACGGCTGCTGAAGCGGGGACACAGATAGCACTCTTATGCACTGCAAACAAACCATGTCACCGTTATTCTGGTTTAGATATCCTAGTTATTCTTAGTCCCACCATTCTTGGTCCTGGCTATCCTTCTTGGTCTTCTATTCTTATTCTTAGTCTAGTCACTTATTCTTATTCTTGTCTTGTTAGTCCTAGTCTAGACAGTCCAATAATACTTAATTGAACGAAATTCCAAATTAAATTTAATACTTTTTGGGTCAGTCTTGAATCGTTTCATTACGTATGTATCAGTGACAAAATTCAATGTTCAACATTTTATTTTCCAGTAATATTTTTCTCAATACAACTGTATTACAGGAAGAAGATGGACAGAGGTGGAGCTGGAAGAAGGCAGTCATGAGCGACCTTCAGCCAGTCGGCAGCAAAACTTTATTGCCCCATTCCGTAGCCGGGCTTCAACCGATGGCCACATATTCTCCCAAACCGAAACACAGACGCTATCCGCCTCCAACCGACGCCTTTCAGCCGTCCAGTGCATCACAAGCCGAGAGACGGATGAGCATATCTATGCGAGGAAATAATGCTAGCTGTTGAACTGCTCAACAACCACATACAAAGCTACAGTATGTAATAATTAATTGAACGAAATTCCTAATTAATGCCATATAATATTCTGAAGACTTTGCTATTTGCAAATATTGACAACAGATGCAGTAGCGTTAATCGAATTTTCTTGCTAGCTATTAATCTGATGTCAATATTTGCATATAACAAAGTCTTCAGAATATTATAATATGGCAGGAATTTCGTTCAATAAATATTTAACAACAACTGTATAGTTGCAATGTCTCATGCCTTCCATCTCTACAGTATGTAATTCGAAAAAAATGTCTTCAACATGGTTCTAGAAATATGGTCCTGTAAAACATATTTAGGGCCGGTTCATGAGCTCGGGATTTAGCCAAGTCCTAGACTAAAACGGGTGGCTACCGTAGCATCGACAAATGTTTGTCTCGATAGGTTAGTGGGTTAGCAACATATATAGAGCCCTTAGTAGGCTACATATAATATCGAGGCTAACGTTTGTCGATGCTGTATGATAGCCCTTAGTATCTATCAGCTAACGTTTGTCGATGCTACATCCCATGAACAGGCATAATTAGCTGGTAATATTAGAGTCGATTTGACAATTTCGGTTTTTTTCAATGATATAAAATAATTTAATCTCAAGGACCAAGAATAGTTAAAAGATAGCATACAGTACTGCTGGGCTCATGCTTTAGCCTATAGCAGTTCGAGAGCTCTAATTGAAATAAATGTTTAGTATTATACTGTGTAATGTGATATTCTTTTAATTTGACGCTTGGATTTTTCCTATCTTTTACACGTCAAACTCAGCAATTTTATAAACCTTTATCTCAAACCCTGCATTCTTTTGAAACCACTGTGACCTATCCAGGGCTCCATTGTGAATTTATCTTTTATATTTAGTTGATCTTCAAATATTTTTAGTTTCATTCAATCACAGTCAAATTACGTTATTTGAGGCAGCTCAAAAGGGATTTCGTTTGATTGGTTGCATGAAAAGACGTCTTAATTATTAATGACGGTACTTTCAATATTGACTTATATGTAATTGACTGAATACAGCACTCAGTATCTTGGCACTGTCTATTATTATATTGTATTGGAATACTGTAATTATTAGATAACGATGAAAAATATACTGTGTTATATTGATAAATAAATAAATGTGATTATAACACCTTATTTGTAATCTTATTCGTTGTAAAACATTTCCTGTGTGATCCACGATCGTTGACGATAATTGCCGTGCCATTTGAATGGCAAATGTTGTCCACACGATGCATTTATGCATGCAAATATGTATAATGTATTCACACCTTGAGAGAGTGATTTATTGCAACAAATGTCTTCTCTTGGACGATTATCATCTCAAATTTCCAGATTGACCCTTCATTATTATTCCTTTTAAGACTATTATTATCTAAAATTTCCAGATTGATCCTTCATTATTATTCGTTTTTGAAGACTACCAATGATTTTTATGAGTTTCAGGAGTTAGCATGTGCTACTCAATGGTACCAAATAGTATTCCATCTATATTTCATGGTATTCCAAAACTATTTTCAAAGCTACTCCTGTATTTGAACAAACAAGTAGGCTAGCAGGTTGCACAAACGTCGATCAAAATTTGATCTTTGATCAACAATGAAACAATAACTAATTATTGTTAAATCAGCGGTCAAATGTTGATCGCAGTTTCAGCAACCAGTTGATCATGTTCAAATACTTCATTAAATTGAAAAAAACTTTGGCTAAATCATTTTTCTTGATCTTCGATCCCTTATACAAATTCTTTTCATCTGTTGAACAATAATCAAATACTGATTTTCATTTTATCAAACAATTTGATCATGTTCGAATTCTGCATTGAGCTTGAAACAGAAAAGATAAGGATAAATAATTTTCCAAACCACGTATAACTATTGTAAGCTATATAATCTCGAAAAACTTTGCACTCAAAAACCATTATCACTATTTACATAATTAATATTATCATGAATAAATTATTGAGTTTCATCAATTATTATTTAGAAATTATTGAATCACTATCATGAATAAGAACAAAATTCTAGCGTAAAGTTATGAGCTGAAAAAGACCTGTTGCAACTTTACCTTCAACTTTACATTATTTATAACCTCATGAAAAATTCTATCACATGACAGACCAGTCACACATTAAATAAAACAGAATTCCAGTGAGAGAAATGATATCATGATGTATGGAATCAATGATTGAAGCAGAATATGAAATACAAAAATATTTACTTCTTTTTTGACCCCCCGAACCCTGAGAATCCCATAATTGCTGCCAACTCTGACTGCTGTTTCCCTTCCTCTTCTTCATCCGGCTCTTCGTATCTCCTCTTCTTCTCTTTCTTCTTTTCTCTTCTGTATTCTTTCATTTTCTCCTCCTGAAAAAATAAAATAAAAATTGAATAAAAAAATTGTGCAGTAGAATGTAAATATTAATATATCATTATTAAAGGTATACACAAACTTACACCATAAAGCTCGGTAGAAGATTGGAATTAAATAATAAAAGAATGTGATAAATGGAGATTTACATAAATATTTTAATCAACAAAATTGAAAGAATTATACGAAATAGGCCTAAGTAATGGAAGACCTTGTGATCTGTTGTCTCACAACCTATCACTGAATAAATCACGTTCAAATATGTATTTGGGGCCTGTTTCATAGCAATTTAGAAGCGATTT
Organism: Laodelphax striatellus; assembly: GCA_017141395.1. Taxonomy (NCBI): domain Eukaryota; kingdom Metazoa; phylum Arthropoda; class Insecta; order Hemiptera; family Delphacidae; genus Laodelphax; species Laodelphax striatellus. The sequence continues at coordinate 18,098,551 of CM029541.1, read as the reverse complement.
TGAAGCTCATAAAATTTTGTATTTAGAGGAGCCGGTCACCGTTACAACGGAAGTGCTAGGCGCTGTCTCTCACCGATTAGACTCGCCTCTGCCACTGGGACAATCGCTTATTCTTTGATGAAGATATATTTTTCATTAATATAGCCTACCTTAGAATCTAGGACTATAGCTATCTTTCACAACTCCTCAGTTCTTTGTTTTCTAATTCGACAATGAGATCTATCTTTTTTTCTTTCTTTTCTTACCTCCTCTTTCAACTCCTTCATCCTCAGCTCCAGATCGTAGTCCTTCTTTTTATCTTCCATTTTTCTTTTGTTTGACTCAAATCGTCTCTTCACCTGGTCCAACGAAGAACGCTCTATCCTCATTGACATGCCCAGGTTCTGTTGATCTAAAAAATAAAAATAAAAAATAAACATAATTATGATTAAGGTCAAATAAGATCTTGTCTCAAATCTGTTCAATAAAGAATAGTATAGCAAAAAAATTGATATAAAAGAGATAGAAGAATAGAATGACTGCATCTATTTATTAGTTTCTTTTTATATTCGGTGCTTATGTAAGAGTGTTGTGTTGTGCATAAGTGCTAGAAGGTATAGTTTGTAAATATTTTATACAGTTTATTATTATAAATATTATTTTGAATATTTATTATTTCAAGTTTTAGTATTTAGATAGTTTCTTGAAGAATTTTCCTCTTTATCTATCTTTTTATATTAATCCATGATCATGTCTGATATTTTGCATTGCCTGACTGGGAATACCCAAATAATGACACAACAAGTCACCCTATCATGTATAATATTCCTTCTATATGAAACTGTTAATTTATTCTATTCCCTCTAAATAAAACTGTTTCCCTATATAAACACTTACGTTTCTTTCCATTGATGTGATCAAGGAAGTTAATGGAGTCCTTAACAACACAATCGCATACATTGCAGGTCACCTGTAATAACATATTTTTGATTTGGTTATCATGTAGAATTTGAATATTGCTCACAAGAGCTTCTTACAAAAGATTCTAGCGTGGCCGAAAAAACATCTAACACTATAGATAGAAGATGAATTCTAGATATAGTAATATAAGAATATATAAAATATGTATTTAATTAGGTTCAATCAAAAACGTGAAATCAATATACCGTGAATTGAAGCGTGACTTATTAACATATAGACTTTTGTCCAATTATTTGACTGAATTTTATTCATTTTGGTAGTATCTGTCTATAATAATAAGTTTGACAAACTAAAACATTTATAAATGAAACAAACATTGACAAAACAATTTTGAAACAATTGACAATCATATCTGAATTTTCTTAGTAATAACAATATTTTGCATCAATCAAGATAATCCGCTGTTTCATATTATTTACATTCTTCTGATCATTAGTCCTCTTAGATAGTAATCTTCTATTTGCGTCTATGTCTTGATTTTAAAAACAACCAAATATCATCAAATAGACTATAACATAATTACAATAATTAATGTAAAATCTAAGAATATACAATAAAGTTTTAATTTTATAAAAGTAAAGAATTAATTGTTTCTTCAAGTCTATACATGAATGACAGATCAGTTTCTAGGAATTTTTGGTTTGTATTCAAACGACAAAATTGTTGAAACCATTTCTTATTTTTAAGTTATTATTTCTAAATTCTAAAAGATAGAAAAATATTTGCATTAGATTGATAAATGATATTGATAAGTAACTTTTGTATCAACAAATAAAGAATGTATTGTGTATACATAGACACTAATCCATATTTGTTTTTTTTATACTATTTTTTGGAACTAACAGACATTTATGCTTCTGAACAATAAAGTCCATCAAATGGATCGATTTCTATTGCAAAAATATGAGTCACAAAATATGAGTTAAATTGTGTAAATTGTTTAATCAAAACATGAAAATGAGTGATTTGAAAAATGTAAACAAAGTGAGAATAATCAGCAGTTCTCAATAAAACAAGATTACTGATTATACTCACACTACTTGAAGCCATGTTTTATTGTCAGAAATAGAGATGAAGAATGAAGTGGATAAGTATGACACAAGATTAGAAGCTATCGTTAACATTATTAAAACAAAATACTGGGAAATAAAACGACAGAATAATAATGTCGAAGTTGAATTTCAATCAATTCCTAGCTGGGCTGTTTGTGATTGTGATAGGTTATGTATGATTCTGCCAACTGCAATATTACTATGCGTTCTGGTTCTGAATCTCTTAGAGATAATCTCATGAAAAATTTATCTTCAAAACAAAAATTTTTATGAAATATAAGTTTTTCAGGGAAATTATTTCACCCATTGAAAATACAATGTATTCCAAAGAAAGTCGATCTCATAGAAAATCGACACACGTTTACCCATTTGGATTATCCACCTCAAACAAAAACAACAGTCTTCAATGGCGTAAAACTCACGTAGTTCACCCGTCTTCTTCTCTACTTCTTTTCCAGCATTTATTCACAAATTCTTGAAATTATGTGAGTATAAACTATGATGAATCTAATTCACTCAATCACAATTCTAGTCTATTTTATTTGTATTGAAACTGAGGCAGCTGTGTATTTTCTTGAGTAGCATGCTGTGTCGTCTGCAACTGGTGTATTCAATTCTCTATTATTTATTATTTCCATTCGGACACTCACAGTTTTTGAGTAAACTTCCAATCATTATTACTTAAGAGTACGGTATTTTGTATTTATAGAGACAATGACATTATTAGTATCGTCAATATTGTACCAAGTCTACCGCACCCTTGACTGATAAGACGGCATATCCAATGGCGTATGAATAATTTACGGTATGTGATTGATATCAGTTATTGAAGAGATTCAAAAATAAGCATTGCAGTAAACCCCAAAGGAGAGGAATAAACTTCAAATTACTAATGCCCACCTAGTTGGCCCCTTCAAGCAAATCATCAGTATTTGTACAGGATGAAAATGTCAAAATTGGACATTTATAATCATAAGATTACATTCAAATTGATGTGAATTACCAGGTTTACAGCCTTCTAAAAGCTTGCCTTATTTACTGAATCAATCACTTCAATATTAACATGTGAATCGGTAACTTCTGCTGTAAAATGAAGTGCTTAGTCTACTTACTTGGCACAGCAGTTACAAATTATCCTCCAATTTAACGTACTTTCAGCTTTTGCTTTGGAAGTTGAAAACTTCCATAAATGGGTGCTTCTGCCTTGCAATAATACATGGAAACAGTATTTTTGGCAATCAAAATACAATTGAAAACCTCTAATATCTTCTATTTGATTTCTGGGTGTGGGCTACAGCAATGATTAGTGTGTGCAACATGCTTTAGATTCTGCGTTTCACACAATGTCAGGCCAACCAACCATACTGATAATTGTGGTAAGATGTAAACAGATTACACAATGCCAGTGAACAATTGATTGTCCAATAGCATAGAGTAACAATACTCTCTAGTCTGTTACTAAGTCTGTTAATAGCCTGTGAATCGTCTGTTACTAAGTCTGTGCCTACCAAGTTAAAATGAGCAATTTCTGACCAATTCTAGTTTTAAGACGGTTTTTCAAAATATTTTAATTAGGTTTAATTTTTAATCTAGTGATAAATGAAGTTATTAGACCAGCCTCCTCCTTGCATGGAGTAGGGGTCATGTATTGACAATGTTGCAACTTCAATCCACAGGATAGAATACTTGCTGCCGGTAGTTAATCCAGTAAGTTATTTCTGACCATTTTGCTGTTATCTTTAAATGTTCATTAGATTTGAGTGCTCATAAGACTGATGTTTCTAAAAGACCATGGTTTTAGAAGAATTATTAGACCTCTACACAGTTCTGGTGTTTTTAATTTTGTAACTTTGCTAAGGCAGTTAATTGGCTTGTCAGATTTATTCCATTGGACTCCCACAGATAAAAATTTGCTTTTATTTTCATGATGCATTCTTGCACATTGTGGACAGAGTTTTTCCTTTAAAGTGTTGTTCTAGTCAAAATGATGCTTACATCTCATAATTTTAAGTGGTACAATGGGTGATTTACAAAAACTGAAAGAACTGTGTTTAATTATGTATGGAATTTGTTTAAAAACACTGATTTTAACTACTATAAAAGCTAAATATATTAATTTTAGAAAACTTTTTAAAAAATGATTAAAGAAGCAAAACTTAATTATATAAATTATCGCATCCTTAATGTTAGCAACAAACCTAAAATGTTATGGTCAATAGTTAAGGAGAATATAAATAGAAATGATACTTCAAAGAATACAAGCAGTGATGACCACTCACCATCAGATAAGTTTAATAACTTTTTCTTAGAGAAGGTAAGCGTGAAATTGTCCAGAGCGTTCCTGCTGCTGATCATAGTGTATCTTATTATCTTGCATAAGTTCAAAAATTCTGGGTACCTAAAGCAGTGTTCTTTCTCATTTCTGTTATACAAGTGTTGAACAAGTTCATAAAACCATTATGTCTTAAAAAAGAAATACCTGCCTTGATGTTTATAATCTTAACTCTTTTATTGTGAAAAATTGTTTGCCTTATATTTGTGAAGTGTAGTTATGTTGTCTTTTAATCATTGTATTGATGTTGGAACATTTCCTAAATGCCCTCAAGTATTCTAAGGTGGATTCCTTTGTTTAAGAAGGCCGGCCCTCTGTTTGTAATAATTACCTGGGACTCTATCTCTAATAATTCCTGTTTTTTCTAAAATCTTTGAAAATATTTTGTATAAGCAAATTATTGAATATTTTGAGAGCAACCATCTATTTAGTAGACACAGTCAATATGGGTTCAGACCTTAAAAGAGGAACTGGTATGGCTATCTCAGAATTTATTAAGTGTTGTATGTATTCCTATTGATAAGAGTTTTCACAGGGTTAAAGGTAGTTTCTATGATATGTCTAAGGCATTACTGATTACCATATCTCATGAAATCTTTGATCTCAAAAACTTGGGGTTTTTATGGTTTTGACAATATAGCTATTAGTCTTATGTCATCTTACTTGAAGGATAGGTATCAGTCTGTTTTTACAACACCAATACTCTAATTTCTTAGGAAGTGAGATCAGGTGTCCCCCACAATCTACATTGGGGCCACTTCGGTTTATTGTGAGTATGTGAATGATCTCCCTGCCGCCATGACTACCGGATTTGTAAAGTCATTCATGTTTGCAGATGATCTGGCTGTTCAGATTGGAATGCAATAACTTGTTAAATCACAGTTTTGTAAAATCTGATTGTTGGAAGACTTGTCTGCTGCCAATTCACTCTGTTTAAATAGGGATAAGATGATATTGGAGTTAGGCTTAAATTTAAGTACCAATTGTCAATTCTAAGTTTTTAGTATTACAGTGCAGAGTAATCTGAAGTGGAGTTACATAAATTCGTTTCATGGTAGAATGTCTAAAGGTATATTTCTGCTCAACAGATTAAAATTCATTGTTGACTCTGTTGTTTTGCTTACAGTGTATCATGCTTATATTCATAGTCATTTGTCTTACGGCACATTGCATGGGGCAATGACACTACTGTAAAGAGGTTGTCTATATTGCAGTTGCGTCCTATAAAGGATAATTGCTCATGTTCATAGCCAGACACACTGTAAACCCACTACTTAAGAAACCAAAGATTTTGACTTTGCCAGCTGTTTATGCTTTTGAGTGTCTTTTATACACAAGAAAAACTTATCTAGAAGTTCCAGTCAATAGCTCTGTTCATTCCTCTCATTATACTAGGCATGTTTCAGCGCTTAGAGTTAACAGTGTAATTATTCTTTATACTTTAAATGGTTTTATTGAATATGTGGTGAAGCCTTTTAACAAGTTACCAAATGTTTTGAAAAATTTCAGATATTGATTGTTTTAAGAAAACTTGAAAGCTTTACTTGTTAATATATATATCCATATGATAAGAAATTAGAAATTGTTACCTTTCCAGAATTTATGATGTTTTGTTTAGCCAACGCTGTTATTTTTACTTTTCTTATTGACTCCTTTGTTATACATTTTGTAAAAATGTTTCAACAATAAACGAATTTTGAATTTGAATTTGAATTTCAGGAATTTGAGGCATTATTGAGGCAGTGAAATTTAACCATATTCAAGGCATTAATCCAAAAGAGGAAGTGAACAAAATATATCTTTATTATTCTCTTTTTTGATGCCTACATGAGCTTTAGGTTTGTGCGTGGGTATGAGAGGGTGATGGTGAGATGACGACTGTTTTGAGGCAGTCGGTACCGACGGCTTTTCGTCTCCTGACAGGTGGCATTATTTTATTAGTCCTTATTATTACACTTTATACTAAATTGAAAATTTTCATATTAAACAATAGAAAACAACATAAATATGATTGGATATACTACTCTATTACATAATATACCAAGCCTATATAGAATTATTTTCATATACTACACTATTCCATAGATAATAAGTTTATATAAAATTTGAATTTCTCATTGATTTCAGTCCAGCGTCAGAAAATCAAATCAACCATCCAGTCTAATGTGAGAACTGATGCAGTCATTCAATGATGCCAACCTACGCTGCTGTGAATGTCAAGGGAAATTTCGTCATCCGCACTCCTGCATCACTGCTCGCCATGCGCTCGAAAACAAGGTAACAAACACGGGAGGGAAATTTCTCTCGATACGATTGGCGCTACGACGACATTTTCAAAACGAAACGTAAGGGACACAATTTTCTGGAAACGGCACTGCTCAGCATAAACGAAACATGTAGGAAACGCGCCAAACTGCATGGCCACTCCAGTATCTACCAGCTCTGAGAATAGTTCACAGTCGTTGACAGGAAAGTCTGAAATGTCTGAAGCTGAAGCCAAAGGTGGTGAGCATAGTGAAGATGATAATATTCGAGAAAAACAATGTTTGTCGAATATTAGTAAAAGTTATTCAAAATGTTCTTCAAAAGTAACTAAAGAAAATCCAAATACATCAAACAGTTCTGAATGTAAAAACACTTTATCAACATTTAGTACAGATAACTCCAAAAATACAAGTAATATCATCAAAGAAAATAAAAATTTCTCACACAAAATCGAATGTAGTAGGTCTAATAAGATTCCATCAAAATTTAAACTGGGAAAATCAAATAGAATCAGTATTGTTGAAGAAAGTGAAAAGTTACTTAATAGTATTGACATAAAAGACAAGATTCTACCAAAGTATGCAAATGATAGTTTAAAAGGAATCAATAATGTTGAAGAAAATCTTAATTCGTCCGGTAAATCTGAATCTAGTGCCAATAAATGTAGCAAAAAGTCGTCAAAGCTTATAGCTAAGCATTCAAAGTCATTCAGTATTGTTGAAGAATGTCAGGGTTTGAAAAATGTTTCTGAAAAAGGTAGTAAGTGCTCTGTGGAGGTTTCCACCAACAAGTTTGAAGAAAATAATGTTAAAAATTTAAAATTGTCAGACAGTTTAGAATGTAGTATTGAAGAATGTAGGAAAACGTCATTGATAAATTCAGGTAATGAATCGAGAGTAACTAAAAATGAGAAGTTGGAAAATACGATAGATGGATCTGAACTTGTGAAGATTGTTGCAATAGAAAACCCTTGTCTATAAATAATGATTGTATAGTTGATTATTCTGGACCAGAACCTAATATGTCCCCAAAATCCGTTAATCTAGAACTTCCATTAGAATTAAGGACCTCAAAAACATGTTTTAATCGTTCCAACGATGTTTGTGATGTTGTTTATGACAATGACGATAATAATCTTAATTTAGGTGATAGTTTAGGTAAGGTGAACTGCGACAATAATAATGTTATTATTCATTACAATGATAATAGTCAATGTGAGTTACCAAAGATTATAAATAAGAGGGGGAGGGAAGTGGTTGAAAAAGAAGAAAAATGTGAAGTTGTAGAAGAGTGTGGTATTGAGGAGGGGAAGAGGAAGTTATCAAATCGGAAACAGACTACACCAAAGAAAATTGAAAGAATTGAGAATGAATTTTTGAAAATTGCTCCTCGCCCAGATAATTTACCGCGAGACGATAGGGTGTCTCCGAATAAAAAGGGGGCCAAAAAGAAATACTGTTGCCCCCTTTGTTCAAGGGTTTTCGGGTGGTCTACTGACTTAAAACGCCATATTTTAGTGCATACAGGGGAGCGTCCCTTCAAATGTGCCAGCTGTACTTCAAGTTTCACCAGAAAGTTCCTTCTGCAAAAGCATCAAAACAAAATGCATCCTTTAAACGGTAAAACTGAACGAGAGAGATTGCTTGAGTTGAAAGTTTCCGAGAATTTGAAAGAGTTGAAATCGAAAATGCTTGAACTACAAAAGTCAAAAGAATCAAACTATAAAAATGGATCAAGAGAATCAAACTATAAAAATGGATCAATTAATACAAATGGGTCACTGGAGACTCAACATTTAGACGATAATAATGGTGATGAAGAAATTGATGTTAAATTGGAACCACCCTATGAAACGTTTTTCAAAATTGAGCATGATTCTGACGAAAACTGGGATTCCACTTCCAATAATAATAACAATAACGAAGATATTGAGATGGAATTTACCAAGGTTTGCAAAAAAGAAAATATTGTTTTTGTTGAACCAATTGTTATACAGTCTTCATAATAATTATTGGGATATGCAGTCGTGGGTATTTTCTACGTCCACACTTAGTCGATTTTCAGGTTCGGAAGTGTAAATTTGTGTTTTATAGTGAATGTGAACATGACCTTCATTTAAAATATTCACCAAAATTAGGAAAAAAAGACGTTTTGTACTTTGTGTCTGTGTTTTCAACCAGAGTTAATTGTACTTTCTTGAATAAATAAATAAAATCATTGAGAAATGGGAACTTGTGTGCAACTCAAGAATGCTTAAGCATTGGCCGCATGCTATGCAGCACACAAAATCGACCAAGTGTGGACATAGGGATTGAGATGTAATTGTTGATTGCAAAAAAAGTCTTTTCAAAACGGTGATATTTATTGTATTGAACTAGGAATTTATGTGGCCTCGTTGTCTGGATACTTATCATGAATTTCCTGAACTTATCAAATTTTATTGTTCTCAATTTAATTTCATTCATTTATTTTGAAAACATGTGCTATTGCTGGGTGAGTTTTTTAGAAGATGTTTTGGTAACTTTTCAATAAAAAATCTGCGGGTTATGAGCTTACCCCGTGCAGCGCAAAGCGCCGCTCACTTGAATTTTCTAAAATTCTTAGTTTTAAATAGTTGCTATTTTGATTATCTGCAGCTGACAGCAGCTCAGTCATACCAATGAAATCCTACCTTGTACAGTGATTACTGGTCACTGTACTACTTTCAGAAAAACCTTTCTAAGCTCTATCTATGTGTCATTTCACAAACTAACACTCAAGGGATTTAATAATTTAGTACATTTTATGCCAACAGATAGTGCCACAGGAAACTATTTTAGGTTTTTATCAAAGTTCTCACATTAAAATGATTATTTTTGAAAAACAAATAGAGCCTGCAAAACGTCGATTTTTTTATCTTTCTTTTGGCGCAAACCGCATCAAAATCGGTCCACTCAAACTTCTCCACGAACTTTCCAAAGTCGGGCACAAAACTCTTTTCATGTAATCTGCAAACTGCTCGTAAGGTGCGAATAAACATTGCATATTTGCATCGTGTGGACGGCATTTGCCATTCAAATGGTACAGCGAATGTCCACACGATGCAAATATGCATCGTATATTCGCACTTTGAAGAAAATAGATTTCCAATGTAGATGCTATTTTACCTTAACGTAAACACCTCTAAATAAAGAATTCCCAGTGCAGAAATAATTATTATCCCTCAAACTTGAAGTGCGTCATTTTTGGAACACCCTATAGTATCGTATATTAATTTTGAGAATTAATAAATTATTAATTGTACTGTGAATCAATTTTCAGTAGGCCAATACTGCAGGCTCTTGAGATTGGGCATTAATTATTTATTTTATTTATAATTTCATGGCAACATTTCTAGATCTCAACTTTCAACTCCATGATAATAAATATCTCCGTTTAAAATGGAATCAAGTATTGTTTCAAATTGATAGGATTAAACTTGAAAACTGAATCTATAATACGTAGCTTATATAGATATATTTTGTAAATAGAATACCTGGTAGTTTGGATAATATGCAGTTTAGAATAACGTTAACCTTTTTATGTGTATAGGTGGTCTATTCGAAATCATACTAATTTCTAGTTTTTCTTAGTTTTAACCCATCAATATTATGGATTCGGTTTATTTATAAAACTAAACCAAAAATCAAAAGATCAATGGTTTTTGAGTGAATTGAAGTGGGCCTAAATTGAGTGAGAAAGAGCACTTCATTATTTAAAAAAATCAATTTTATAACAGTTGATACATATTTTCAACTTTCCCAGTTTATGTCTACCTATTATTATATCTTCCAGTTTGTATAAATTTATTTTTTCAAGATTATATACTATACCCAAATCACTGGCATATTTAGTGAATTATGAGAACATCAACAATGGCTTGCTTAATGGTACTGTATATAATGGTTTTACCGATTCCGTGGTTATTTGTGTTTCTTTTTTCTTAGTGCCCGGTTTCTCAGTCGTTCAATAGACAGTTTATGGATCCAATAGAATCAATAAACATGTGTTTTCAAATGAAAAAATAAATGATTGATTCAATGGTTTATTGAACAACTGAGAAACCGGGTATTAGTTCTCTAATTCTCTATTAAAAAATGTATATTGTTATCTCAAGGCAGTTGATCATTTTTTCAATTTTCAAACGTTTAGTTGAGTATAGTTTCCAAAGTTTATTAATTGTTATCTTTATTTTCAGTTTATTTAATCTATAATAGATTAATAGTTTGTTCCTAATATTATAAACTATTCATTCATATCTTGAATTAAAGCTCTTTAACATCTTGTTCATTTGATTCGATAACAGTTTTCTACCATTATTACAACTTTTAGTTTTGTTATTTCGTTCCTAAAAATTGAACTGCATATTATAAATTATAGTTACTTGTAGTTGAGACCAAAAATGAAATTGATATTTAATACGTAACTTAGCTTATCATGTTATACAATGAAGTAACTGTTCTCATATTTTGCATGAATTTTACATGCAATTATTTTATATGTATATGCGATGCATTTATACATAAACTATAATAGGTACTGTTTTTTGGTGTGATCATTATTGATGCTTCCTATATTATGAATTAAGAAATATATTAACAAATTATGAATTCATGACAATAATTCTTTGTGATTTCTCTGTTTGAAAATGTATGTTCTGTTGATGCTCTATTGCATACTAGCCCATTTATTTAGCGTATAATATATTTATATGAAGGCATATTACTTGATATATACTTAAAACATAACTATACCTTTATATATTACTTGATGGGTTGCTAAATAAATATCTGAGTGATGCTTGCTAAGTATATATTTCTAATTGTAGATTTATTTGGACTAACTGGTTTTTGAAGTGTTATTGAAATTTTCTAAAAATTGTATTATTATTGTGTGTCAAAGTATAGTATTGATGTATGAACAGGGTCCTAATCGTGTGTTTCAGAGTTATTTATTTTCAATATATTTCATAGTAACTGTAATTTACTAAAGATTAATTATTTAATACTGGCAAACGAAATTTACGAGATAGAGTATACCTATACATACAGCAGTATCCTATGTTATAAAAATATTTTATTCTATAGTGGAAAGAATAATGTGTCTACGCTACTTATAATTTAGTTGAAAAATATTAGTCATAATCCTTGAAATTGGTGTATTTTAGAATTACTAGTCAAGATAGTTTTAAATCTTATACCTTGGTTTCTTTCCTCTAGATTCTAGATTATTGATAGGGAATTTTGATTAATCTCCAACAATTAGTTTCAAATTCAAATCAACATTTATTCTAATATTTAAAAGAGAATTTATTGAATTGTTAATACGATTCAAAACTTGTATTCTTATATTTGCAATTCATCGTAATTAAAATTTGAATAAACTCCGAGAATTTTCTATGGCTGGGTTTTAATGGTAGTAATAGAGGTCTGTAGAAAAGAGTCAGACACTTGACAAAGTAAGATTTATATGCCATAGCCTAGTCCTGTTGCGAATAGAAAGGAAATTGTTTTGAAGAATCTTCTTCAATATAAAAATTAGATGTACAAAACTAGAATCAAAACAATTATTTAATTTAGGACATCAAGAAACCTATGAAATATTCTAATTTATTTTCGACTATAATATCTCAGTTTGAATTAACATTTTAGTACTGTACTTAATATTTTAGAGGATTATAAATAAAGAAAACATTCATTTAATTTCGTAGGCTACATCTACATTATTCCATTGCTAACTTCAGGTGTTCTCTTATGTTTATTTATGTAGCTTATGAGTGAATGAGTGTTTCAAAACCAGAAATATGTATTATAACAAAGAGTATTTATATGATTTTTCAAGAATATTCAATATTTTGAAGATTGACGCTTTTCTTCCATACTAAAACTATCAATATTTTTGTCATCTTTGTTACTTTGTTTACCTCAATACTGGTACTCTAATCAAGCTCTTCCAATTCTTACGGCCGGTTGCACGAACATCCAGTTAAATTTAATCACCGTAGAATGACGCTCACTGGTTCTCGTTGCATTAGTTCCGTTATATGACATCATTTTACGGTGGTTAAATTCAATTGGATTTTCGTGCAACTGGTCGTTTCTGTTGATGATTTGTAAACGATACGGTTCTTATACAATATTATTATTTATTAAATAGTTATTTAAGAAATTATTGATCTGGTAGGTACTTAATTCCAAAAATGTCTTGAGTGTTTCATAGAAAAGAAGACATTAAACTAACACTAAAATCCATTTGATTTTAGATCAATGTTATGTTTTATTTTACTCACTGCATTAAAACTACTCCATTAATGGATTTCACCTTATTTACAATTCAGTAATTGAGTAAAACTGTAGGTACTTAATGATGAGAGCAACTGATGTACTTATCAATGATTATTCAAAACTGTATACCACAGAATTATTTGTCATTAGTTTCTATAGAAATAATAATATATATACAAAAACAAGGTTCAACTTTGAATATTCATGTCTTAATACAGACTAATTTTATTCAAAATATTTTGAAAATGTAAAAAAGTTGAAGAATTTGTATGTTATACCTACACCTGTACTACACCTGTAATGTGTGGTATGTTGTTATCAGTATTATATAAAACTGTTATAATTACAGATAAAATTGTACAAACATCTTGTATTCCTCCACCATAATGAATATAAGTAAGATACATACAGTATTTCTATAATGATTATGATTACTCTTAGAAATTTCCTTAATAATTGAGATTTTTTACTGACGGTTTTTTACTGTAATGATTATGATTACCTTTAGAAATTTCCTGAATAATTGAGTTTTCTATGTTATTGTTAATTATTAACTTATTCATTGTTAATTGATAACGTTAAACCATCTTAGATTACTTATTTTACAAGAAGCCACATGAAATAACAAGTGCTTCGAAAAGTATCATTTTATTTTCCTGCAAACCTCAATCCTTCATTGTTAAGGCATCCAGAGCCAGACGTCATGAGAAAGTTGTATTTTTCTGTTAACTTAAACGTAACGAAGACAATATTATAAATTAATCACTAAATGTAAGGATGTATAAATTCATTGTAATGGAAGGTACCTATTTATATGTATGTTCATGGAATGTATTATTACTATTTAATAACATGGATTTTTATGCAAGTTTATTGAGTAATGTGTTTGTGAAATGTTCATAAATGTTGTGATAATATATTAGTCTTTTTCCATAAATCTACAAAATTGAATCCCTACCTGAAATTAATCTCTCCGGTAATTTTCTGATCCGCTTGGATCTCATCGGTTCTGGTACAAGAATTCTGTACTTCTTCTAACCGGTCTTTAGTTCTTAGTTCCACTACTAGATGGCGTTGCACTCGCCTCTGAGAGGTGCATTACCGATGAGATCCAATGCTGTGCGCATTGGTTGTATTTAGCCTTTAAACGACTTGTGAGGTATATTGAAAATACTCGCGGCGTTGCCGCTTGTATTTTGAACTTGGTATCACACTGGTCGTTCAAAGGCTCTCATAATACAACCATTGGATAATCTACTATTAAGAGAAAGCCTATTGCAATCATGAAAAGAAGCTATTATTACAATAATAATGATTTATTAACTCTTTTAAGCCTCTTCATATCAAGCATTATTCGTCATTGCTACTTGAAATTAGTATATCTCATGAATGGGGTGAATTTCGGGAATCTAATTGCATATTCTTGTTCCTCTCTTCAAGGACTATCATCCACCGAGTTTGAGCGATTTTTATTTTCACCAAAATGAAGCATGATGTATACATCATGGTTTTAGCGAAATTTTTCAAACAATAAAATTCGCTCAAAATTTGCAATCTTAAACTACTTGAAGCGAGAAACGAATATGTGCTCAGATTTTGAAAATTCGCTTCCGTTCAAGAGATATGAGCAATTAAAGATTGCATTCTGCACCTCTAGACTAGGCATTTTTCATTGCTGCTACTTGAAATTAGTATATCTCCTGAACGGAGGCGAATTTCGCAAATTCAATTAAATATTCTTGTTCCTCTCTTCAAATCTTGATCAGAATGGCTGAATAAAGGTAATTATCACGGATTAGTGGTAAAAATTGAAATTTCTCATCTACAGTTAAGATCTTCTGGAAACCTCGAATAGAATAATATCAAATTGCCTGTTGATAAGCTCATAATTTCTATCTCACATTCTAAAATTTCAAACATTAGGTGATCAAGGAATAGAACGTTGAAGGAACGTTGAACGTTTGCATGAATTGAATGAAAACAACAAAATTAGATGAGAACATTTCCTGTTCAAAGTAAAACTGATGAAGACAGAAATTGGATTTTTGATCATTGAATGGTGCTAAGAATGTTTAAATTGACAAAAGCAAAAGAATAGGCTGAAAAATCGAATTAGATAAATAAATTGGTTGAGTTTTCCCCTCGTTTGCAGTTTGGTAAATTCGAACAGCCCGCCACGTAAATTAAATGTTAGCGCCTTAATTTCATCGACGATAGGCAACCAACAATACACGAATGGATAAAATTCCTGCCAAATTTTCGATTATCGACTTTAACTTCGATTTTTAATCCTTGGTCTCGAGCAAATCGGTCTAAAAAATAAAAGCTGTGTCCCGGGCTAATAGTTCTGTACACGAAAATTCTACCAGGCAACCAGGAGCGACGAAGAGATACACTGGACTCTTTCGTTTAACCAAGGAGGTAAGAAATGTATTCTTTACTCCATGTGTTTCACCGAATTGCCGCCAAAAATTCAAATCTTCGCTTATCAGATTTA
This sequence comes from Laodelphax striatellus, assembly GCA_017141395.1. Lineage (NCBI taxonomy): Eukaryota > Metazoa > Arthropoda > Insecta > Hemiptera > Delphacidae > Laodelphax > Laodelphax striatellus. The sequence continues at coordinate 18,083,143 of CM029541.1, read as the reverse complement.
TCAACCAACGACTCTTTCAATCAGCTGACATTGTTTATTTCATTTCTAGATGTCAGAATCTTCATTTATGGCGGTAAATTCAAACTTTTGAAGTATTTCTCAACAAAATTTTATCATATACATACAGAGTTCTGAGTCGTGGTGTCCTAGCTGCGTGATAATTTTACATATTATGTAAAATTAATTAAGTTATTAACTTAGAATGCAATCTTATAGTACTTGAAGCATGATGTATACATCATGGTTTTTAGCGAAATTTTTCAAAAAATAGAATTTGCTCAAAATTTGCAATCTTATGCTACTTGAAGCGAGAAACAAGAATATGTGCTCAGATTTTGAAAAATCGCTTCCGTTCAGGAGATATGAGCAATTAAAGATTGCATTCTGCACGACCAGATCAAGACGTCATTGCTACTTGAAATTAGTATATCTTGTGAAGGGGGGCGAATTTCGGGAATCTAATTGCATATTCTTGTTCCTCTCTTCAAGGACTATCATCCACCCGAGTTTGAGCGATTTTTTTATTTTTCACCAAAATGAAGCATGATGTATACATCACATCATCCTACAGTGGTGAGAGCAGTCTCTATCAGGAAAGGCAGAATGTGAGCGAAATAATTGAGTATGTTCAGAAAAACTGAGTGTATAATTGAAATACAAAATATAACTAATATTCTAGTCAAACGATATAGTACGCACATGTGATGCATTTATACATAGGAAGCAATAATACAAGCTAAAAAAAATATATATTTTAAAATCTTAATAAAATATTAATCCCAGCCTTCTTCAAAATTACTTTGATATGACGATCAACGTTCTAGCATTAGGCCCTATATACTTCAGTTTTCCATTTTCAATTACAAACTAAGTTGAAAATTTCTAGACTTCACATAACTTCAATAGGCTTTAGTTGATACGCTCTTTATTCCAGAGGTCATACATTCCAGGGTCAATCTCAATGATTTCATTTTTGGAAACAACACTGTGTACATTAATTAGACTGCCTGATAATTTTATTTTAAATCGAGGATATTTCTGCACTACATTTAACTCACTAATAAACTGAACAGCTTCTAGGTCATCAATATAATTTTTTTTAAATAATCAATACAACATTAAAAACTAAATCACATAAAAGATAAAGAACTAATCACATAATAAATCAATTTAAATCGATGACCGAGTAATATCATGATATAAGATTAATTACAATAAATAATAATAAATGATGATTATTATTGAATGGATGTATAATAATTGCCAGATAAAATAGTTTTTTTTTCAATAGAAAGAGTTTATAGTTCAAAGGAAAATGTTTCTTTAATTTTAGTTAATGAGTAAAATAGTGAGAGTTGTTAACTTATATACTATTATAAAAAAAATTGAGTAGTTTTTTTTAAGGATGACAGCTGAATTCCCACTATGTGTGTTTAATTCAGACGATATATAAAAAGTCTACTTACTATTAGATATAGATATAATATAATAGAATCTTAAGAACACAAAAAAACAATATCGATCAGATAAATAATATCATTAAAGATGAAAGATTAATATTAAAAACTGGTTAAAATGAAATGAGTCTTTCGAAAATTTAGAACAGTAAATGAGGAAAGCCCCTTTCGAGACAATAAAAACATAATATCATGGATTATACATTTAAAGAGTATCATTAAAAATTGGTTTGATGGACAAGATCATCTGAAAGTATCCCCACAAATTCCCTTAAAATGTCAAGATTACTGCCTGTTGCACGAAAATCCATCAAACTCTAACCGCCGTTAAATGATGTCATCAAACGGAACAAATGCAATGAGAAACAATGAACGAATCGGACGACACTGCAATGACGTAATTTTACGGGGGTTAAAGTATGTTGAATTTTTGTGCAACTGACCTATAAACGTTTTGTGCATGCAAACTTTTATAATATCAAGAAAACTTGAAAAAATATTTAGTACTCATAATAAATAAATATAAAGCTGACTACTACATTGGATAAAATTCAAAATGAGAGAAACAGCAACATCTAGCCTGGTATATTAAGTATTCACTAATAAATATAGAACTAAAGTCGATAAAATTTGAAAGCAAAATAAAAACAACAGATCAATGTTGACAATGATTGAATCAAATTAAAAAACTACAAGACACATATAAAATCGAAACAAATATTTTGATAATTTGAATATTAAAATAATCAATCATGAGACAAAGGTCTTAAGGTGAATTATGTTTAAAAAAATATTGTAATCTAGCCTACAGCGCTTTTATACTTAGCAAATCTTAGTCTCCATACTTCTCCCTCCACCATTATGTGAAAAATATCGAATACTCTGATTTCAGAATAAAACCAGCCTAATATCAAACAAAACCAGATCGCAATAAAATAAACAAGCATTCACTATGTCCACACTTGGTCGATTTGTGTATGCTGCATATATGCTTAAGCATTGGCCGCATGCTGTGCAGCTTACAAAATCGACCAAGTGTAGACATAGGGATTAGGAGAAACCCTCCAAAAATGTGATGTGTGGCTTCTTACATTCAGAAATATAGCCTACATTACAATATATATAAAATTCAATATATTTAATATATTTATCAAATACCTCAACTAAAGTATTACATGTACAAAAATTACAAAGTTAACTGTTAACTCTAAAAATAGAACGACTAGCGCTATTACTTGTAACTATTACTATGATAGATTTATGTTTTTGTATAATAATAGTAACAGGTGTTTCAAAAAGAACGTACTTCAAAGTTTGAGGGAGAATATTTACTGCATAGGGAATATTTTTTCCTCAAAATATAATGTATTAGCACTACTGTACTCTTTATTAACGCATTGTATATCGCTTACATGTACCAGTGCTTTCTCAGTATTCATTTGTATCTGTAGTGTCAGTTCATGTTCGGCTAAGGTTTTTGCCAAATTATGAACGTTTTTCTATTACTCAAAGTTATTACGCTTTAAAATCTTACGAACGAGTGAAGGACAAGGACAAAAGTCAAGATACTTCAGAATCGAGAGATTCGTACTGGAATTTGTCTATATTTTGTTCGCAAGATTAATAATAATGCTTAATAATTACTCTCAATAGCGCTTGAATAATCACCTCTTCTCACTCTCTTTTCTTTTCTCCTCTCATTTATTTGTATACGGTATTCTTCTTTATTTATTATTTTTATTTCCTTTTTACCAACACCTTATTATTTTTAAAAATTATATTTACTGTATTCTTATTACTGATTTCTCTTGTCTTGATTGGACTTAGGTTAAGTCAAGACAATTAACATTCAGTCACAGTACATGTTGCTTATGGAAGCACACACCGATGCAATGGTTGCTTCATAAGCAACTATGTGAAGTACTGTGACTAAACGTGACTAATCTCGTCTTGTCTTGTCTTGACTAACCGGTGTACGCCTAGCCTTATGATAATTATTGTACTGTATTTCTATTAAGATTTTTCTTACTATCATTTCATTTTTTCTTTAGCAAGAAAATACAAGATAATTTGAATTTATTGCACTTATTGTAGAATATATTTTTGTTTCAATAGGCTTAAGCCTGCAAACCATTGTCACATTGTCAAATAAATTCATCACGATCATCTTTTGGAAAAAGCATAGCCTAACATATACGGACACTAACGATACAAATGGATACTGGGAAAGCACTGATACTCATGTAAGTGATGTACACTGCGATTCATTCAATTTGACGCTTGGCATTAGATAGAGAGATATTATTTCTTTGCCATCGTACTCTACGATCATCAGCAACGTCAACAAATATCTATCTATCTAATGCCAAGCGTCAAATTAAATGAATGTCACTGTACAATGCTTCAATAAAGAGTACAGTAGAGCTAATATACATTATATTTTAAGTAAAAATATACCCAATGCAGAAATTATTCTCCCTCAAACTTGAAGTGCATCCTTTTTGCACCACCCGGTATAATTGATGTACAAGGCATAGAATTTATTATGTAGACAATGGGCACTCTGTGTTACCTATGTACATTGCCCAATGTGTACCAATTGACAGTTTCTTGAGACAGGTTGAGAGATGAGAGAGACAGAGAAATTCCTCCGAGAAATTCGTTTTCTTGAAGCGTGTCGTGATTCCAAACGGTCGCTTGTAGAGTTCTGTGCTGGACCACTTCCAGTGGCATACGGTATTCCAGCTGTTCAACAAACCAATAAATTGCTATTAGAACTATATTAAAAAATAATTTCAGTAGACTAGAAACTATTGGGAAACCACTATTGTGTGGGATATCTAAAGCCAGGTCTAGACGCTACGATAAGTTTGTCAAACTTATCGTTCCAACTATAGCAGTATCCATTTAACTTGTCAGAGAACAGCTGATTTAACGTTAGTAAACGAGCGTACATCAATCAGCTGTTTTCTGAAAAGTTAAATGGATCCTGCTATAGTTGGAACGATAAGTTTGACAAATTTATCGTTCAGATTAGGCTTATATTAGCGCACACCGGTTCAAGACAAGACGAGATGGTCACGTTTAGTCACATAGTTGCTTGAGCAGCACACACCGATGCAATGACTAATCGGTGTGTGTTGCTTCATAAGCAACTATGTGAAGTACTGAGACTAAACGTGACTAATCTCGTCTTGTCTTGTCTCGACTAACCGGTGTACGCCTAGCCTAAGGCTTGGTGTTACGTATAACGCAGGATATCCAGAGCCAGCTGTTCTGGCAACAATTGTAAAACTGTAAAATTTATAGCAGGAACCTTTTAAATTGTCATAAAACAGCTGATTGATGTACGCTCGTTTACTAACTTTAAATCAGCTGTTTTCTGACAAGTTAAAAGGATCCTGCTATACGTTATAACACAGTCGTAGATAGAGACTGTATAATCAAAATGTGGCCATTGGCGTGAAAGGGCCCATAACAGTGTGTTGGAACATTTTTCTCCCGCCACCGCCATACTTTTGCCAATATTTTGAATTCTGATATGGGCTTACAGGCAAACTTGAACCCACTCACTCATTTTTAAACTTTCTTCAAGAAGAACAACATTAACAATCAGTTTTCCCAAGTTTCTCTACCATTATAAATATTTTTTAAAGCTCAAAATGATAAAAACTAATACATAGGCAAATATTATGAGTTAGAAGTGTATAAATTGTTTGATTAGCATATAAAATATGACTTTGAAATACAAGCTTTCAGATGGTATACATATTTATTGCAATAAAAAATGCCTTATGCAGAAAAATAAAATTAAAAATAACTGGCTGAAAGAGATAGAAGAAGATCTTGAGGAACTTCAACTTACGGAGGATAAGATTTTGAATAGGGAAGAAAAATGGATTCTTAAAAATGACAACTCAATTAAAGTCAAAACTCTATTAAACAGAGAAATTAGTCAACATCACAGATGAACAGAGACTTCAGGATCCGAGAGAATGTAGAGATTATTTCTATAAAGAAACGGTTCCAAAAATGATCTCACCAATTCGACTAGATTTGCTCCAATGAGGGCTTAAAACATTTAAAAAAATGCCTTACACCTGAAAAAAATGTGGGAACCTTATTTTTTACTTGCCCCTCGTACAATCATGTAATTGTTCTTGGATAAATAAAGATTGATTGATTGATTGTAGATATACTGACCATCTCCATGAACGAAGGATGACAACACCTCCTCACGACCTTCGTCTTGCGTTTGGTGGCCTTGCCCGGGTCTGGCATCAAATACACCTTAACATAGGGCGACGGCTCTTGTCCACCAGTAATACAGGCCAAATCCCTCACATGATGCACCATCACCTGAATTCAATCATATGAATAATAATTTTTAAAGAATTAAGAATAGAATAGAATAGAACAGAATAGAATAGAATGAATAGAATAGAATAGAACAGAATAGAAATAGAATAGAATAGAAGAATAGAATAGAATAGAATAGAATAGAATAGAACAGAATAGAATAGAATAGAATAGAATAGAATAGAATTAGAATAGAATAGAATAGAATAGAATAGAACAGAATGAATAGAAGAATTGGAATTAAGTAGAGAGAGTAGTAGATTAAGTAGATAAGAAAGTAGTGGAATTGTCAACTTCATGATAGCCTATATAGTGTTTTCGTTTATCATACAGTTCCACAATATCAACAGAAATTCTACAAATAAGTTGATGAATAATAATATTTTTTTAAAGAATTAAGTAGAGAGAGTAGTAGATTAAGTAGATAAGAAAGTAGTGGAATTGTCAACTTCATGATAGCCTATATAGTGTTTTCGTTTATCATACAGTTCCACAACGTCAACAGAAATTCTACAAATAAGTTTAAATATTTTCTAGTTGAAATCGTATTTTTGATGAATAAATTTCATCCCTGAAGTAAGTGACATATTATAATAAGTTAATCGGACACAATATAGTAGTTCATGCAATGGTTGTATTAAGAGAGCCTTTAAACCACGATTGGAATGGAATGGAGCCTTTGGAATGGAATCTCAAGTTGTGTTCTATTTCTCGTGTAAAGTGTATATTACCATATAGAGAAAGCATGCCCAAGTAGATGATTTATCCCTATGTTAGATGGTGAACAACAGAAAAACGACGTGATGTTGGCGATACCTCTGGGGACTCAAGAATACTTCAAAGAGTTGCTGTGTTAATCAAGAGGGCGATCGACGAGACCTCTGATCTCGCCTAACACGAACTATTTTCGCCGTGAAAATACGTGGAAATGTAAACAGCCATCCCTATCTGATGGATAAACTACTTTGCTCTTTATTTGGCTTTAGTTTTCTTTTTTTATTTACTTGGCTTTCTCTATGATATTACATAGCATTTTCAAACTACAGAGAGTGTATAGTAACAGTGTGGACATTGCATGTCACACTTTTGATTGGTTAGCTCGGACAAATCCACCATACTTTTGCCAATTCCCATAAGATTGCATTGAAATGATACGCAAATCATATGTTATGTAGAGTAATACATTTCCAACCTACAATTTGCCTTTGTCAGTATTAATTTTCATCATTTTAAGCTTTCAACACAATACCAAGAGTAGAGAGACACTTTTTAATATTAAATGAGTTACTTTCGATATTGTTTCTCTTGAAATAAGTTTTGAAAAATGACTTCTTACCTACAATTTGCCTTTGCCAGTGTTAGTTTTCATTATTTCAAGTTTTCAGAACAATACCAAGAGTTAAGAGACAATTTTTTATGTTGTTTTACTCGAAATAAATTTGGAAAATGAGTGAATGGGTTAATGTTTGCCTGTAATCCCATATCAAATTCAAATATTTGGCAAAAGTATGGCGGCGGCGGGAAAAATAATGATCTCCATCTACTGTTATGGAGAGCTTCACACAAATGGCCACACTGTTACTATACACTCTCCGTAGTTTGAGTTCAACGACTTTTAAACTGTGATTGATAATACAGGCCCTAGCATGTAAATAAAATGAATCAATCACCCACCATTAGCGTTCCTCGCTGATAGTGCAGCGACAGTTTTAGTTGCCCCGTCACTCGCCAGGTGTCGCCAGCGATCTGTCGCTCCTTCTTGCGCTCTCTTAGCTTGGCCTCGTGTATGTTGGACTCCTGCTGGTCTCTGAGCAGCGGATGGAAGAACGTGTAGACCAGATCCGAGTGACAAATCTCGTCGGCCATATTGAACAGTTCCGACAGAAAGTGTTTGATGTCGTGCCGACGTTTCTCGGCCACCTGCTTTATGTTGGACCGACCTACGTGCAGACTGGTGCTTTGTAGGCTGCAAAATAAATAGAAGTAAATAAAATAAACTAAAATAAATAAAATAAACAAAATAAATAAACAAAATAAAACAAAGAAAAAAAATAAAATAAATAAAATAAATAAAATAAATAAAATAAATAAAATAAATAAAATAAATAAATAAATAAAATAAATAAAATAAATAAAATAAATAAAATAAATATAATAATAAATAGAAATAAATAAAATAACTCACACTAAACAGACTAATCAGCTGTAGCAACTCAAAGTAATCATTTAAATTTTTTGGATCAACATTTTTCAAAATTTATTCAATATTTGTAATAACATTAGACGATCGTTGGATGGGCCAGTGCATCAAGCGCCCACTGAGGTGGAGTGGAGATGGCATGGCAACACGCCAAATATAAACATAATGAAACTAAATAGAACAGCTGTTTCGATGTGCGCTGTTTCATTTAGTTCCATATGTTTATATCTCCACTCCACCTCAGTGGGCGCTTGGTACTTGATGCAAGCTTGCATCCAATGTGATCGTACCCTTATACTGTATTAATAAATATATATTACATTAATAATATTTGTACTTGTGTTTTATTAACAACAAATAATTGAAAATATGAAAGAAAGCTTGACAAATTTTTACTCTGAGTTACCGAAGCTGATCTGCCTGTTTATGGTGAGTGAGCCATTTTCTGAAAATTCATCTTAAGGTGGGTTTTCATTGTCAGGATAAAGGTCGCAGCAAGCCCCAGCGTTGCCAGATAACATCGTAGCTGATAGGAAGATTACAGGATTATACAGCCAAATGTTATCTCAACTGCACAGTCGATAGCAGTCAGATGATTATCCACGGCGTGGCTATTTGGCGTTCGTGATCACTTTCTTTAGTGAGCAATTTCTGAAATTTCATTTTAATGGGGTTTCGTGCTCACTATTTATGTGAGGATTTTCATCAATACTGCTCTGGCAACATGTTCGGCCTTGTCTGCTGCGGCACTCGGTCGCAGTAACGAAAACCCACCTTTCACGAAAAACTCTTTTGAACATTAACAGGAATACATCAATACGGCTCTGTGTTTTCTTGAATGATTAATTTATCTTACTGATATTTGGGATCATCCCACATTTCCAGGTCAAAAGTTTTTTGTTTTCCATTCATTTTTGTATCTTTTATTAACTAGTCTTTTCAACACAGATATTTCAATGCCTCGTGTATATGATAAAAACTTATATATATTATGCTGCCATACGCTAATAATTGGTATGTTTCAGCAAAAGAAGGATATACAACAACACTGACACTTGGCTAGAGGAAACAGTATGCACAGCTTCTGTTGGAACTCGACGAATTCTTTGAAATTGCGAAACAGATAGGAAGGATCCGGCTGGTTGGCTCTCTCCACTCGCAGTATGTACACGTAGTACTTCTCCGGCGCATATCGCTTCTGACAACCGTACACTTCCACGCTTTTCAAGCGTCCTTCCTGCTGCATTCTGGAGAAAAAATTAATCTAATCAAAGTATATTCATCGAAAATAATTTACAATACAATATTAGAATCTATAACATGAAATACAAATAGAACGATAGTAGTTTATGCAATGTATGCATTATGAGAGCCTTTAAACGACGAGTGAGATACCGAGGTTAAAATACGAGCAATGCCGCGAGTTATTTTAAGGTATCTCAAGAGTCGTTTAAAAGCTAAATACAACCCGTTGAATTCAACCGTTGCATACACCATTTTATCTACGACTAACAAAAAACAATAATAGCTACATTATCAATCTAAACTAACCTTGATTCAAGCGACCATTGTTCTATTTCAATGTTTACCTTTTAGGTTGGAAAGCTGCTAAAAGCACACACGCATGAGCAACTACAGTGCTATCATCAGTTGCGATTGTGTTTAGTTTTAAAACACTGGATCAGATTGAACTAGAACCGTTTCATAATATAGCACCCGTTTCATAAATTCGACATTACGATACAAGTTTCAAATTCCAATTCGAAAAAGTAACTGTTTCGATTTCAATTATGAAACTGTAATGATTGCGTTATAACACGGTTGTAGATAAAGAAATTTTATGCTTTGAATCATTTCAAAATACAGATCTTTTCATGAATACACCCAGCTATAAAGATACGTTTTGGGGTGTATTAATAGCTGGTTATGACTTATCTTATGATAATACAGTGTTAAAAATGCCAGTGACTAAGTTTCAAAGTTTATTCAGTACAACAATTAATAGAATCAAAGTTTTTACAAATTTCAAGTTCTACAAGGATTAGTAAAACATTAATTGAAAATAAACCAACAAGTTAATATAAACTAGTAATAAAAGGAACTAATGCTTATTAAGGATAAGTAAAACGTTAATTGAAAAGGAACAAAACAAATAAAAATTAATGATAACAAAAAAACTAGTCATGGAAAAGAATGAAAAATGAAATTGTAAAAATTGTTCAAATATTTACAGTCTTACCAAGTTTTCAATCCATGTTTTCACTCCGTTTTCTACTCTAATGTCAATTAACCACGAATATATACAATTTTTCAACTTAAGTCTATTGAATTCTGCTCTATCGAATATTACCCGGTTTTGAATATTGTAAACTTTTTGGTCCCAAGTATATGAACCTAGTTTCTTTGTACAAATGTGGTGTTCATCCTTGGTACTATTAAACTCGTGTTTCTCTGCCTTGTTCGATGGTTGTATAAAAGATGTATGAAAGTATAATTATATATAAAAAGTGTCTGAAAAACTACTGTAGTGTCAGCTGTAAATTAGTTTATCACATGCTAGTTTGTAACATGGGTAATCACATGTTCAAATATAATATTCTCTGTATCCAAGATAAATAAAGTGGCATTCTGAGTTGAGGCTATCAAGCATTAATACGTGTTTCTTCAACTACTATTGAATATTATCACTCCCCACCTCCAAGTAATACATTATATTTAAACATCTATTCATTATGGTAATCTATTCACGGTACTTTCCTGTTATAGGACACGTCTACTCATCTAGAGATATCGATAGTCGATATCGATAACCTATTATAATGAACAATAAGGTTATGTTAACCTAAAGGTTATGTTAATAACCTATATTTTTCTCATATCGATGAGTATCGATACTTTTGAAGCTCGATATCGACTATTGATATCTCTAGATGAGTAGACGTGTCCTATAACAGGAAAGTACCCTATTCACTAACAAACATTACTCACGAATAAGTCCTCGGCACAAAGCTGAGCAACTCGCCCTCGCCAGCCGTCTCTCCGGAGAAGCGCAGCTGCGCCAAATTGTGCAGGAAGAAGTTGAACTGTGTGAACCAGGACTTGAGCGAGCTCTGAATGAAGCGGGCGAACGTGGCTGCTGCCTCCGGATTGGACACGTCGAGCATGAGGGCACGCTGCACGTAGCGCACGGCGTCAACCGTCACGCCTGGAATGCCTGATGACGCCATCTAGCGAGAGAGGAGCGGACTATTTTAGAACGTGAGCCAAGCCACAGACAACAGACAACAGTATAGTTAGTCTATGGCCAAGCTTACAATCAAACCTCTTTAAAATTTCTATTCAAGAATCAAGAATACAAGAAATTTTCACGTCGTTTAGCTACGTAAAACAAAAATACAGTTATGCCAACGTGTAGGACACGTACAGTAATCTTTGTAATAATACTATATACCATAACACTGTCCAATGCAACAAGAATCGCATTTCAGTTGCCACTAAAACATACATTATAACCATGTGACTGGTGGCATATAAAACATTCTGGCTAGCAGCTGGATCAAGTGCAAAATTAATGTTGTTGGATCAAGTTACATCATATTGAATTTTCCTGGTACCTCATACAACATTTTGAGTTTCAAAGGCCTTAGTCTATTGCCAGTTGTTACAATAAAAGTACAAAATACTTTTCTCCCTTAAGAGGAATAAGATTGTTTTGACACTCTGCTGAAGTAAGTTAAACAAGCACAGATCTATCAGCTGGACACAAAAACCGATTTTCCCAGAATTTTGGCATGTACAACATTATGATCTTTTCAACCATCGATTTATTAATCTACACAGCCTATGGTAATAAATGTCATCTTATGCTCATGTATTGGCTGATATATGCAGTGAATCATTATAGAGGAACGGACTATTTGTAGTTCTTGGGTTAAGTTTACAACTATACGAGCCTTTTTAAATTTCGTATTCAACATGACAAATACAACACTTTGAATTTTCACGTCGTTTAAATTTCCAAGTCGGTACAAACATTTTGCCAACGGCCCTGGAATTAAGCACAGTTGTACATTTAGAGAATTTTGTGTAGTCGTAATATTCAGCATTGTAAATAACATTAAGATGGAATATTGTACCTCTCTGCACAGCTCACTCGCTCTCACTCTCTCTTAGGGGCAAGAACAGTAGAGATTTTTGATAGCGAATAATTCTTAATTTGTGTTGAAAGGGAGGACCGTGTAGATTCTATGCAGGGTGAGGGGTGTAGACCAGTGGGGAACATGATGAGATGGAGAGACTGTATTGTTGCAGGGGACATGAGGGATTTGAAAGTTGTATTCAAGATAGCAATTGAAGAAGCGGGGAGAGAATGGTGGAGGAGGAAGATTACTGTCAAATAGCGAATTCTGAATAGAAAAAGCTAAAGGCCCGTAAAGAACATCTTTGTTTAATTCAAGAAGAAGAAACGAGCTGTACATCAACGGTTTAGCTGCACCATTTTCAGTTGCATAAGGACCTTAAACTGTAAATCCGTAGTTTAAACGAAGTTTTATTCAACTCTGTAGATAAAAGTAGATAATGGATATGGGCCTTGAACGTTGTCAGTGAACTGTCCAGTAGTCAGTTTGCCAGTGGTTTAATTTTAAAATTTCTTGGTTATGAATTTATAATCTTGAATGAAAATTTTATAGTTGTAAATATTTGTCGTTTTGAATAGAAGTTTTAAATTTTGAATTAGTAATCTTAAGATTAGGAATGCGATACATAGCTTATATTTAGACTATTTTTATATAAAATAGAAAGAGAAGAAGAATAGATAGATAGAAGAAGAGGAAGAAGATGGAAAGTAGAAGGAAAAGAAGACGGGAAAAGGGAGATGGAGAATACGAGAAGGAGAGAAGAAAAGGAGGAGGAGAAGAAATGAAGAAGGAGAAGAAGATGAAGAAGTTAAGAAGGAGAAGAATACAAGTAGAAGAAGGAGAAATAGAAGGAGTAGAAGGTTAAATAAACTAAGAAGAAGAAGAAAAAAGAAGAAAAGAAGAAGGAGAAGAAAAGAAAAAGAAGAAGAAGAGAAGATGGAAAAGAAGAAGAAGAAGATGGAAAAGAAGGAGTATAATTAATAAGGAGGAGGAGGAGAAGAAGAGGAGGAGGTCATGGTCGAATATAAATATATAATATAAATAATTCAGTACGAAATGTAGCAGCAAAATGATTACTCACCAAACCAAAGAGATTCAGAATAAGGTTTCCATGCTTCCGCACAATATTGAACGCCTGACAGCAAAGATCAACAAAAGGGCGGAATCGTACTGAAGGTTTGTCCCTCCGTTTATAACGTAGGCCAAGTCTCATGCAACGTAAAAGGGGTGCGGTCCCTGAAACATACATTTTATATGTTCTAAAATCTTTTTTAAATTTCACTTCCCAAATAGAAATAATAGCCTACTGTACATGAAAATCAATTTTAGGCTCACAAGATTATCGTCTGATAGTGAGCTATAATTTTTGATATTACATTACAATATTGAAAGAAAATACATATAATCAGATTCTTATAATTAATTTGACATTAGATAGATATAATATAGATAGAGATATTATTTTGAAGTTGCTAATGACCGTAGAGTACGATGGCAAAGAAATTATGTCTCTATCTACTTAATGCCAAGCGTCAAATTAGGTGAATCTGATTATACAAAATTATACAATTATCATAAATTTCTTGAGAATAGTTAACCAAGTGCACAATACAGGACAACACTTTAGTGGTAGATAAAATTTTGATTGGGGCTGATTGAAAGAGAGTTAGTATTTAAAAGTAGTAGTCCTAGTGAGAGCTGCTAAACTTATCAATTTGAAGAACATTCTATTAGAAAAAAATTGCTCATTAGTCTTATTAGACTAGATTGCAATTTTAGGTGAGGAAAAACTTTCATTTAATGCATTAAATAGTCTCATAACTAGTCAATGGACAATCTCAAAGTTATTACGCAAAATTACTTTTAAAAATTATTGAAACATTAGACTGAATGAGAAACGTAACGAATTGCAGCGTTTTGCGACTCACCTTTTAAAGTTACCGAACATTTGTGCATCCCCAAGAAATTTTCCAAAATCAATGTGAAACAAATGGCCCGACATTTTTAGCATAATATTATCGTTGTGCCTATCACATATTCCTATAAAATATAGGCTATATATATAAAGGATCAAGATATACAGAAAACAAACAATTTTTAGAACAAACCTAGTCAGAGCATTTGAATTGGTTTCTACTTAACGTAGAAAATCATAAGAAGTTATTAACTTGATTTAAAACTTCATTCAAGTTAAAGAATGAAGGCCAGTTTTGCTTTGTATAAACCGTATAATGTATACTTACCAGAATAACGGCAATAAGGAATTTCAAATTGTAATTCTTTAACGATGAATGGTGTGGCAATATCTCTGAGAACTCTATTTCAGGTATTTGGTGTGAGCAAACTGTTCGTTCTGTCAATGTCAAGACCTCTAGCGCCCTAGCTTGAATTGTGTACAGAAACTATGTGGGTCAGAGGCGGACCGTGCAGCGATAATCATCCACAGCTTTTCCCTCATCCCTGAGATATCTATTTGCGTAATGCTTTCTCTGGTATCAATGAATTACAACAGTTTCCAATTAAATTGAAATCTGATATTAAAATAAACTTTTAAAATTTAGGACTTACCGGTGAAATTAGCCACAGCTCTTTCGTACTCTAAAGCCGATGGATTATGCTTGGCTAGCCATTCGGCTATGGGTCTATCTTTGAAGGAGCCTGTCAGACCCAGTTCAACCTGTATTTTCCTAAGAGTTTCAGCCTCTGTCACCATTTCAATCATACCTGTTAACCCATGAAAATTGAAAATGAAACAAGCCTACCAAACATGAAAAAGTATCATCATTAAATAAGATAAAACTTTACAAGAGATTTGAAAAGTGGGACTCATACTTGGGCCCGAGGTTGCGATTTCATTATCGCTTTTAGATATAGATTTTATATCTCAAGGTTGATAGACATGCCGAATTACCAATAAACAATAGAGAATATTCACAAATGGAACATTTTTATTATGATTTACTACAGCTGATCATATCAGTCTGTTTCGTGTAAGATCGCCATTTTTATCAATATGAATTATCGCCATTTTATGAGAAATGTTTCATGAGAAAATGCAATTTTTATGAGTTTTATGAATCATGCCCCCGGTATGGATAATGCTAGAATACTTGACAAATTCTATCAATATTTCAACAACTCCATTTCCTTTTGGATTTAGACCATTATTTTTACAACTTGGCAAAGTTTGACAATTTTCTTCCGTCACAAACAGTATGAGATATTTATTCTAGTACCAGAAATGTTAAATTATATGAATATATATTGGATCATAAATTATTCAACTGAATACTAATCTAATGAATAAGTTACCTCTTTTGTTGCCAGTGGGCACACAGGAGAAAGTGACCATTTTCAGATCTAAGCCCTCTTTCAGCCATAATTTATCCATAATACGTATCATCTGTAGAGTCAGCATGTCTTGCTGTAGGTCATCACCAACCTAAAAACAAAAGTAAAGTAATTATTAAGGACCCGATAGGGCATTATTTCAATTTTATTCGTGTTCGTCTGTCTATTTGTAAGATATCTAACGAACGGAAGAAATTTTGAAATCTAGAATATAATATCTTGATAGATCAAGCAAGAAGCCTATGAATTTTGAATATGGGGGTTGAATTTTAAATGAGTTGAATTTGAGCCGAAAAGTTCCAACCACAAAATGTGCTACATGCTTGTTTAAAGCTGACCCAAAACCTCATAAATCTGGCATTTCATTGATCATTAGACAAATTATTCAAATGTGCTATTTTGTCTGCTTAATACCATAATACTTAATGCTCAATACTTAGTCTCCATTTAATTCCGATTTATGAGGTTTGTATGAGTTTCAGCTGTTTTGGAAACGAAAATATATTTTTCATTGTCTGTCATTGCACAGGTAAGGGCAATTGGTGTAGAAGAGAAAGACAGAGATTGAGAAATCGAGGAAGGGAGAAGATGTAGAAGAAGAAGAAGGAGATGGGAAAAGAAGGAGTGAGAAGAAAAAGAGAAAGGGAGAGAAGAAGGAGGAAGAGAAGAAGAAAAGAAGAACGTGAAGAAAAAGGAGAAGATGGAAAAGAAGAAGAAGATGGACAAGTAGAAGAATGATAATGATTGGAAAGGAGGAGATGAGAAGGAGGAGAAGGAAAAGAAGGAGAAGAAGGAGAAAAGGAAAAGAAGGAGAAGTATGAGAAAGGGAAAGAAAAAGGGGAGGTGAAGAAGAAAAAGGGAAAAGAAAAAAGGGGAGGTAAAAGAAGCAGTTTAGGAGAAAATGGAGAAGAAGTGTAGGAGAAGAAGAACAAAAAGAAGATTGTAAAGACAATGTGAAGAAGGGGGAGGATTGAAAACTATTTCATGCAGTTCAATAGTCGCAGTTTTAATGTGACCCGATGTCCTGGCTGGAAACCAATACTTCCTACGATTTAATTTTGCACCACCGGGAACCAACCCTTGAAAATAGCCGGCATGGACGCCAACATCCACGGAAACAAAGCTGATTTTCAGAGGCAAGGTGTTGGACGCGAAGCAGGGAGCAGTGGTGGACCTGGATGCCGTGGTCACCTCCAGCGAGGGACTGCGGCAAATGCGGGGCGGCCTGAAGCGAATCGTGAAGCTCCTCCAGTGCCGAGGCGAGCGTTTTCACGCGCAACGACCTTGGTCGCTTTCACCGGACCTGGCCATGTCGTAGCGTTCCTGAAAACCAACATGACCTTAATGTAGTTCATCTACGACCATGTTAAACGTAAATATAGCATTACCATCCAACGAAAAAAGCGTGATTGCAGGAGCACGTTATCAGCTAATAGCAGGACTGAAAACAGTGCAGACCTGAATCGATAACCAGATTCAGCTGACGAAATCAGCGACGATCCTTTCGCTAATGACTGCTATACATCGTCTGCTCAATCACCAAACATTTCAAAGTAGATTTTAAAACATAAGATTATAATAATAAAAGAAGTTCATATCAAAAATATAATTCCATTATAAAATATTTCAATTATTAATATGCAGGAAACTTGTCATAAACTGATCGTAGATCACAATATTTTTAATAAAATGCTGAAGCAGATTATTGAAAGGTCTTTTAAAAGTTATTCTAAAGGTCTTAAAGAATTTAGACTTTAAAGGTCTAAGACTTTAAGCCATTATTGTGTCGAAATCACTGTTAATAGATCAGATTTATGACAAGAATTGAACTCATCGTCTGCTCAATCAGTATGAAACATAACCTTCAAAGTAGATTTTAAAACTTTTAAGATTATAATAATGTTTAGGAACATGCGATGAGTTTATTTTATCATTCAAAATATAATTCCACAATCAATAAGTAGGGGAAATAGCGACAGGGAATTCAATTTCAATAAAACTGGTTTTTGAATATTTAAGTCTATCCTTTACATGTTAAATTGACTGAAGATATGCATACGATTAACCATAGAGCACCAACACTGTAGAATGAATAGAATACTTTTCATTTATTTCATTCCTTCGAAACATACTAAGAACACTGTAGGTGCATACATGAATAAAGTCTTCAAGACAATAATATACTTAGCCTTTGGATTTTTCGTTTCTCTAATTAATATTGAAAACGAAGATTGAAAATCAAAGATAAGAATAATAATAGATAATAGGTTACTTTTACAATGAATTGACAACTGAGCAGACCAGTATCTGTTGACAGACCTCTTACAGAGCTTCTGCCCGAGAGGAGATGGAGAGCAGAGCTCTGAGAATCAGCTGCAGCCGTCTGCTGTTAACAGGCGCCTATCAGCTGATCCGTCCACAAGGACTGCAATCGTATTCTGAATAAGAGAAATCAAGAAACGATTACTTACAGTAATCAGCAGAGATCGTCTAGGGCTCAGCTGACTCCCACTGTGGTCTGAAAAGAAATCAATTAGAAAAGCGATTGCACAACGATAACAAGTGTCAAATTTCTTATCAGAGAATAGTTGACCAGGTGCACAATGCTGTACAACATATATGAGTGTGGTAGATATAATTTTTTATTGTGGAGCTGATTGAGAGAGGTGAATGAATAAGAATGTTTAGGCTCTAATTTTAAACAGTGCTGTTTTTTCATTGTTTACTGCTGACCGTAAGGACGTTAGTATCGCATTGGGTAAGAGAGTGAGAAGAGAGAGGCAGAGAGAGAAGGAAAGGAGGAATGAGAGAAGTATGGAGAGAGGAGGATGAGGAAGAGAGGGAAGGCGAAGAAAGGGTGAAGATGGTGAAGATGAGAAGAAGATGAAGAAAAGAGAGGAAAAAGGAGAGAGGGGAGAAGAGAGAAAAAGAAGGAGAGAGAAAGAAGAGGAGGAATAGAGGGAAGGAGAAATAGATGAGAAGGTGGAAGAAAGAGGAGGATAAGAAAGAAGAAGAGAAGAGAAGATTAGAAGAATGAGGAGAAAAATGAAGGGGGAGAAGAAAGGAAGGAGAAGGAGAAGAAGATGGAGAAAGAAAGAAGGAGAATTGCAGACAAGGAGAAAGAGGAGAGTTAACAGAAAGAGAAGAATGGAGAAAATTACCGTTGCAGAGAGGAGGGCAGGTCAGAATGAGTGGGAAGAAGAAATAGAGGAGGGTGTGGAGGAGTGGGAGGGACGGGAAAAGGAAGATGGGAAGAAGAAGAGAGAGAAGAAGAGGGAGAAGGGGGAAAAGAAGGGAGGGAGAAGAAGAGGAAGAAGAAGAAGAAGAAGAAGAAGAAGGAGAATTAGGAGGAGAAGAAGGAGGAAGAAGAAGATGAAAGAAGAAGAAGATGAAGAAGAAGAGAGAAGGAGATGAAAGAAGAGGAGAAGATGGAGGAAAAGAGAAGAAGGAAGTAAAGAAGATGAATATGGAGAGAAGAGGGAGAAGAAGGTGAAGGAGAAGAAGGTGGAGAAAGAGAAGAAGGAGGAGGTGTGAAGCAGATGGAGAAGAATTGAAGAAGAAAGAAAGAAGAGAAGGAAGAGAAGAAGGAGAAGAAGAAAGCGGATAAGAAGGAGAAGATGAGGGCGGATAAGAAGGAGGAGGATGACTGGAAGCTTATTAATAAAGTTGTGATCACGTTTTTGTGTGCGAGCTGGGATGTCCTGGTACACAAAACTCGCTCTGGTACCTGAGGGACACTGCCATGAGCAGCGCCTGCGTGAGCGGCCAGTAGAGATGGTGAGCGACGCGAGGCGAGGTGAGCACCACGCTCCAAGCAGGAACTGAGCCAGCGACGACATTTCATGCGTTTCGATGTTTCCAACGCCTGCACCAGCTGTGGCAGGTGGTCGCACAGCTCGTCGCTGCTCCAGCTCCCTCACCCGACGTACATGGCCACGCGGCGCACTTCGCAGTCCGGGAAACTGGGGGAAAAACAAATAAATCACGGTCTTGTTCAAGTTTTGTCTGTTACTGTGGTGCAACAACTCACCTATACTAGAAATCTATCACTTTAGCTTTTCGTCTATAAACAGAGGGCACTCCAAAGTATATGAACCTTTCAGTTTCAAGTTAAGTAAACCTAAACTTTTGGATAGATTTAGGATGGCCGCTTTCCCAACACTGCTGTAAGCAAAACATCAAAAGCAAGCACTCATTTGGAGAATAGGAAAAGTATGAAAAAAATTGAGCGTCAGCTGTTGTACGTACTTTTCATAAAGCAGCGTTGGGAAAGCGGCCCTGATTATACATTTCAATAAAATGGATCTTTTTGGACAATCAGATTTTGTGGAAATCATGATTAATTGATATCAATAATTTATATTATACAATTATTATCTGATAATTGGAACTTTGTGTATAGTTTTGATAATTGTGTATTTTAGCGTGTCTATCAAGCTCGGTATTCAATTATTAAATTGATAATCAGTCTACTTGTGTGGTAAAGTTATGATTATTTTAGCATAACCTGAAAATTCAAGACATTTTATTCAATTCATTTTCTAATGATGATTAATTCATATTTGCTTTCAAATTCTTTTTAATTGATAATCATTTATTTAAAATTATTATATGACAAGATTAACTTTGTAGTATATTAATAATTGAACAATATTTATGGTTTAAAATTTATTCTCAGGTATTATTATTATTATTAGCTTGGTGTTACCATGTGGTGTACGTGTGGGTATGTGATCAATATTATTGATAATTTAGGCAACAACCTGACTTAAAACTTAAGACATTTGTTCAGTGATTTTCTGGAACAGGAGAAGTTTTGCCTACCGCATTTTTCATTCCTTGAATTGTAATCCTTGATCAAATAAATTAATATGAATTATTTCAATTTGATTTAATTCTATTTATGTATGAATATTTATTTGTTTGCAAACATACCAACCTTGGAAGGCATTTTAAGCCACGGTGGCCAGTGTGAATGAGTGGTGATACTACTGCAAACTGATTTATTACCAAGTTGAATTCTATAATGTCTGAATTTACCATGGCAATAGTAGTTTGCAAAGGCAGACACAGGATCGAGCGGTGTCCAGGAATTGCAGCAGCAGGTGAGAGATCGGCGAGACAGGCGTAGTCCCAGCATGGTAGCATGACCAGAAACACTTTGGAGCCAGTGCTTGCAGCTTGCCCAGCAGGTAGTGGCGTTTCTCCCACAGCACTTCGCGGTCCTCCACTTGTGTGCCTGCAATCATATGATTAACAAAAGGCAAGTCTAAATTAAGAGGAATTTGTGACGAGAAAAGAGAGAGAATTAAGAAATAGTGGGAAAGAAGTAATAGAGGAGGAAGGGTGGTGGAGGAGCAGGAGGATGAGAGAACTGAGGAAGGAGGAGGAGAATGAAATAGAGAAAAAGAGAAGAGGAGAGAGAAGGAAATAGAAGGAAGAAGAAGGTAGGAAAATGTGAGAAAGAAGGAGAAGAAAAAGAGAAAATGAGGAGAAGATGGAGAAGAAGGAAGGAGAGGAAGAAGATAGGAAGGAGGAGGAAGAAGAAGGAAGGAGGAGAAGAGGAGGAAAATGAAGATGCTAGAAAAAGAAGGAAGGAGGGAGAAAATGTGAAAAGAAGGAGGAGGAGAAGAGGGGACCGGGAAGGAAGGGGAGGACAGAAGGAGAGAAGGAGGAGGAGAAGAAGGAGGACGAGAGAGAGAAAGAAGACGAGGAGGAGAAGGAGAAAGAAGGAGGAGGATGAAGAAAAGGAGGAAGGAGAAGGAGAGAAGGAGGAGGAGGAGGAGGAGGAGGAGGAGTAAGAGGGATGATGAAAAAAGAGGGAGAAGAGAGAGAGGAGGGAGGAGGGGAGGAGGAGAGGACAGAGACAGAGGAGGGAAGAAGATGAGAGAAGACAAGGAGGAGATGTCAGATATTATGTGGTCAGACGAACATGCTGTCAAGATCTGAACACATGTACGTCTCAATACACATAAATGTTGCCTTTGGGTCTATTTTAATGTTTTGTAATAGAAGTGAATAGAATAGAATAGAAGAATAGAAAAGTGAATAGAATAGAATAGAATAGAATAGAATAGAATAGAGAATAGAATAGAATAAGAATGGAGAATGAGATATGATATGGTATTTTCTGAAACAATAACCAGAGCAAATAATACATGCAGAAATACATTTCCAGCAATAAAATACAGATTGTATCAGGAAATTTTCAAAGAATTTCATATATGATAGCCAACGAGAAAAATTTAAAACTAACCCAGATGATGACCCATTGGTATTGGAAGCAAGGTAAAAGCAGGAGTAATAATAGTATATCCTCAGGTTATCAATTTGATATTTTTTCTTAACAATATACTATACAGTTTGAACAGAGTGGAAAGCGGAGATGGATCCACAATGATGAATTGAAAAATTTTACAGAATTAGTTCGAGGGATTTATTGTTGATTCTTCCGGTATGAATTTTTGGTAAACACATTTTACCAGTGAAAGTAAGTAAATCAGACATATTATTTAAAACTCACCACGAGAATGTGTCCTGAGCAACGATATCATTCAGCTGTTGTTGAGTGTTGTGATCCAAACTATCGAAATCATGATCGTTGAATCCAGATGCCAGATCCATGTCACGGTTGATTGGAGGAAAAATGGTGCGACCCGCCATGATCCAGGGAGAGTTTCCGATACCTAGAAAAAGATCGATATTTAATTGAAAATATCGAGTCATGAGAAAATATCGATATTCATGAGAAAATTTGAATAAGAACAAAAACAAAAGATTTAAAAAAAATACGAATATTTTTAATGAAATTCAGTATGTTAAAGTCGTCATTATGATACAAGTTTCAAATTCCATTTCGAAAAAGCAACTGTTTCGAACAACAGTAGTAAACAATACAGCCACGTTGGGTAGTAGACGGAAGTGTGCGTTAGGAGACACGAGAGGAATGGAGTGTGAGAGAGACAGCAATAGGGACCTCCACGCCTTCCTCAAGCTCTCCTATTCTCTCTTGGTTGGCGAACAGAAGGCCTACCATAATACTCCAAAGTCACTTATAATAGCATTTTTAATGACAAATAGGCGTTTCTTGACCAGAAATTTCAAAAATAGCCCTGAAAACAAGTCTCCAGCCTGACAAAGTGTATTCGCGCCTCAAGGGATCAACCACAAAATGACTAGTACACTATTATACTATTTCAATTTGAGCGCTTGGCATTAGATGAAGATGAGTTTATTTTGTTTCTTTGTCGTCGTACTCTACGGTCATCCTAGCAACGATCAGAGAAATAATATCTCTCTATCTCTCTAATGCCGAACGTCAAATTAAACTAATATCACCTGGAATGCATCCACATGGTACAGGAGTAGCATGCATATTTGTCATAATGTAGATGACATTCGCAATCTGATTAAATGGGAATAAGTTGAAATTCGCATGATGCCATTGTATGCATGTACATACTTGTAATCATTATGGTCGCCCCATAAGGCCTGGTTTTATTTTGTAGTAGAGTTAGTGGTGGGAGAGTAACTGGCATACTAACTCTACCGTACCTAACCTCTACTCTACTTACTTGGTACTTTAAAACAAGTACTCTGTGTCATCCACTCTACTCTACTATTAAACGTTTTCCATTGGGAGAGTTCACAAGATGAGTTGAAGTACTCGCCCATGGGAACTCTACCACCTAAGACCCCCGCTTTCCCCCAACGCTGTTTATCCTATACATCTGGCTTAAAGCCTCATTCCGGAGAATAGAAAAATTATAGAAAAAATGAGCGTCAGCTGTCAGCTGTTAATGGGTAAGCCGCGTTGGGGGAAATAGCGGCCCTCCACTCTACTAATGAGAAACCAGGCTTAATAGCTAGCTGAAATAAATGTATTAACGAGAGAGAAAAGTTGTTTTAACGTAAGCTGAAATTGCGTGACAAGATAAGCTTACTAATACTGGATGAATGTCTCCAGCATGCGGATGTGTGCGGAACTGAGCGGGACCCGTCCTTTTATCCAGCTCCGGGGGGCCACACTGATGGCAGAATGAACGCCGCGCGTCATCCACACTGCCAACGCCAAGTGAATTCGGATTAGATTTGATTCAGCGCTTTATATTAAGGCTAGGCGTACACTAGTTAGTCAAGACAAGACAGAGACCCGGAGATTAGTCACAGTACTTCACACTAGATTTGCTTATGAATCAACACACACCGATTAGTCATTTGCATCCACACACGCGTTGATTGTGAAGCAGCACACCGATTAGTCATTGCATCACATGCTTGCTGAAGCAACACACACCGATTAGTCATTTTGCATCGGTGGTGTGCTTATCGCATAACAACCTATGTGATGCTGTGACTAAAAAATAGTAGTCTTGTCTTGTCGTGACTAACCGGTTTACGCCTAATAACCCTGAGAGTGTGAGCCAAATTTAGATGCGGTTTTGGGCCAAAACAAAAAATTTAGCAGTTCTAGATGTACATGTTTTATTTGTTCTGAATTTTTTTGGATCCATTTTTTTTGAAGTCCAGTGAGTAACATTTATGTTATTTACATAAAATTTGACTGCATGTCGTCCAATTCCTAGTGTTAAAACAATGAGTGTTTCATTTTTATTTGAGATACGTTTAATAGTTAAAGAAATGTATAATAAACTCAGCGTCATCTCTCAATTTTGAGCGGAACTGCTTCAAGACTTAGAGCTACTAAAGAGAGTACTGAATAAGGTAACGGCATATTTGAAAAAAAGCAAAACGGTGCTGTAGAGGATTAGACTACTAAATTATTGAAATTTATGTTCTCACCATCGTGATTGAAAACTGTGTAATTTCTGCCATCCCAGTTCAAGCCTGTGTCACTTTAGGAGTACCGTGCCGTTTCAAGATCCTTCTAAGTGTGGGAGCTTCCGTACGTCCATAGATGACCAGAACCAGCCGGCATTCTCTTGGAATAACGCACACGTTCACGCCTTCAAAGTTCAACCTGCGCAAAACATCAATTTTCAAATGTCAATCATCGTAAATCATATTGAATAATCTTACAATAAGATATGAGACCAGTTGCACAAAAATCCAATTTGAATTAACCAGGAGAAGTGGATAGAACAAATCGTTTGTTCTTCTTCTACCATAGCTAGAAAATGTAGTAGCCTACTTTAATTTGAAAGAGCCACCTCAAAATTCGAAGCAAATATAAATTACAAATCGCAATACTAGGCCCATATGCACTATCTTCGTTTAAACTAAGTCTAACAAAACGTAATTTTAGCTTGTTTTAAGCTATGAATCACGGATTACACTTGGACTAGACTTGTTATTAATACAGTATATTAATACTATTTTATGTTATATCTATTGTATTAATTCTATTATTTTTCATTGTACTCTTTAAGTTTGCTGTATTTTTTTTCAAGGATAAATAAATGATTTGATTGATTGATTGAGTATACAGACTGAAAATCCACAGTGAAAAACAAGTTCAAATTTCGATTTACATGCTTTAAGGTGTTGAATGATTTCTGGGAAAGAACTGGTACATGTACGTTATATATAATGAAGAGTACAGTAGTGCTAATACATTATATTTTGAGGAAAAATATTCCCAAATGCAGAAATTATCCTCCCTCAAACTTGTTATTCAAAATTATACTCTTCCAAAAGGAGGCGTCTCTTGAAACACCCTGTAGTACAATATGAAGCATTAATCTCAATTCTGCACTCACCAGCATTATCCTCCCTCAAACTTGTTATTCAAAATTATACTCTTTCGAAAGTGCGTCCTTTTTGAAACACCCTGTAGTACAATATGAATAATTAATCTCAATTCGGCACTGACCAACAGTCGAAGGGCACCCGGCCGTCGGCACTCCTCCGGTTGTAGCGGACCGGTGCGGGAGCGGCTATCTTGGACAGCACCGGATGTCCGACGGGCCTCGTGCCGTGATACAGCTGCCCGGCCACCAGAAACTCCTGGTGCGTCCAGTTGGCGTCCAAACGGTGCAGACAGCCAACGTGCACTAGGATACTGTCCAGCACTTCTGACGACAGTTTTGTACCTGCAAATCGAATAGATCTTTAATCACGGAATGAACAAATGCAGCAAATGCAAATGCAACAGTAGAGATACAGCAGGATCCATTTAACTTGTCAGAAATCAGCTGTTTTGGTAATAATTAAACAGTGACTTCACAATCAAAAGACGTAAGAGACTTAAAGTAAAGACCTATTTAAAGAAGACCTTTCAAAGAATAACTTTTTAAAAGACATTTTCAATAATCTGCGAGATTCAGCATTTGTGGGTCAAGTATTGTGGTCATATGTTCGTCTATCATAATTATGTTTTCTGATAAGTTAAAAGGATCCTGCTATACATATACGTATAGCATGACCAATATACTGTCATTTTGACATTAATTACTTTAATTTAACTACATTAATTCACTTTACATAATTCAACAAACATTATAACTATAGCAGGATCCATTCAACTTGTCATAAAACATATGATCGACGAGCATATGATCACAATACTAACTTAACCTACAAATGCTGAATCTCGCGGATCATTGAAAATGTCTTTTAAAAAGTTATTCTTTGAAAGGTCTTCTTTAAAAGGTCTTTGAAGACTTTAAAGGTCTTTAAGACTTTAATCCTTTTGATAATTGTCGAAGTCAATGTTAATTATTACCGAAACAACTGATTTGACAGAGATATGGATCGTGCTATATAGTATGACCAATATACTGTTATTTTAACATTAATCACTTCAATTTAACTACATTAATTCACTTTCCGTAATTTAACAAACATAACTACTTTTTTTTTCAATTTGGCAGATGGCGAATGAATGTTATTTAATAAACAGATGATTACGCTTCTAGATAGTGGGCAATCTGCCGACTCAGCCTTTATATTGAGTGGGTCAAACTTTTCAGGTACGTTTAAACATTAATTGTTAAAATGTAATAATAAATGATCAATTATTATTATTTCAGAAAAAAAGGCGAAGAAGAAGAAGAAGAAGAAGAAGAAGAAGAAGAAAAAGAAGAAGAAGAAGAAGAAGAAGAAGAAGAAGATCAATTTTAATAAATACATTTATAATATACGTATTGTTTCTACTAGATACAGTAAAAGCTAGCCCAAGAACATTAGTCTATTTTCTATGTAATCAGATTGCCTATTTGCAATTCAAATAAATTCATTTGAATTGGCAAACTGTGTATGAATAGATAGATATTATTTCTTTGTCAAGAAAAATGAATATTTTACATTGATATTGAAGAATTGACGACATGCAGTCAAATTTTACTGATTAATTTTTACGAAGTCAATCATTTGAAGTTCAGGAACTTAAATCCAGTGAGTAACATTCATGTTATTCAAAAATAACAAACTTCTAGTGTGGAAACAAGAAACTTCGCATTTTGACCAAAATTGAACAATTATTGTATTTTACAGACAGGGTTGGTTTTACAAGGAATTTTGATGATCTTTCAAAAACTTTGTTATCATACTATTTTTTCAACCAAATAAATCTACACTCACTGTAACCGTCGACAGTGAATGCTTCAGTTTGAAATCGACTCTAGACGCATTGCAGTAGGTTTCAATGAGCGCCTGTACAGCGTCTCTTATCCTATCGCAATGTATTCTGATCATTTCTGGCCCACTGATCTAACCACTGGAGTAATCACCTTCATCTGTCATCACTTCGGGACGTACCCAATCATCTTCCTGCAAAATTATAGCTCTATTAGTTAGATATGAAATATAAATATTATATATTATCCATGAGATGAAATATAAATGAATAGAAGAAAACCATAGAAGATTGAAAGACATCATAGAACCATTGAAACCATAGAAGTAAAACTTAGAGATTGACTAGTTACTAGACCACTTAATATAGTAAACGAGTTTTATAATACTGTTTTGGTCTTTGCTTGCAGTTTTCGAAAATCTGTAATAAATAGATGATTGGGCTGCTTAATTACCTGTAATAGAGTTCGTTTAATTCTGTAATGAAGTATCAGGTAATTTACATATATCAAATGTAAATGTAATGTTAGGTAATATAGCCAACTCCAAATTATGGTGTTGTGTTACTTTTGATGTGATTTCAATTATTTAATATCGACCCATCCTCTGTCTACTTTATTTGTAGATGTTGGGGATGTAAATAAAAATTGCAACCAAATATAATTCGAGAGTTTCCCCCAACCTGATTTATGTCATGTAATATTATAATGGGGTCTCTTATTAACAAAAAAATTGAATGATTTGTACATTGATATAATAACGTCAAGACATTGAATGTCAAATTGTATATGATTTTTACATTTATATAATAATAACTTCAAGATACCTGATTTTGAGAAGTGGCACTTATAAGCAGATCCAGAGAGTGTGTGAGTTCCAAAGTTTCAACGTTCCCCAGCAGAGAGCAAACTGCTTTCACAGCTTGTACCACTCCCAGGGATTTTAGAGAGCTTACTCCGTCCCTTTCGGCTTTTTCTAGTTTTTCCATTTCACCTTCCAAGGTTTCTAGAATGACGGAATAAATTAGAATTCGTGAAAAAAACACTGATAAGTACATTTCTATCAGTTTTAGTAGTTGAAGTTCTGTGGAAAAACTTTACAGGCTGAAGAAACATTAGAAACTTTACAAACTAGGTATGCATTGTAAACTAAACAATACAAAATAGAAAAGAGGTTCAAGATAAGATAATATTGGGATACAACATGCAAATTATCACGTTTCTATGGAATAAGAACCAACAGCAGGATGCAACAAAAAATTGAAACAAAAACTTAATCTGATAGATTTCAAAAATAAAACATTGAATAGAGGATATTAGAGCAGAATATGTTTTCATCATCGATCATCGATCACATATTAGTCGACACCTCGATACTCGCCAATCATTCGAGTTTTCAACATTGGAAGCAATCAATTTTTCAACAAATGATTTATATCGATTATAATTATATCGATTATTACCTAATAGAATTGTGAGAGTGTCATAGGAAATTGGTTGAACAGGTTCTTTAGGCAGCAGATCTTCAATCGATAGCAACTTGTCTTGTTTGTCATCTTGAGCCTAAAACAGAAAAAATAAAACTATTCATTGGAAAAATAATCATACTTTAGAATAACAATATAG
This sequence comes from Laodelphax striatellus, assembly GCA_017141395.1. Classification (NCBI taxonomy): domain Eukaryota; kingdom Metazoa; phylum Arthropoda; class Insecta; order Hemiptera; family Delphacidae; genus Laodelphax; species Laodelphax striatellus. The sequence goes on along the minus strand of CM029541.1, from coordinate 18,054,477 downwards.
GCTGAAACAATTTCGGCACTACTCTCTTTGGAAATGAATTGATAATATATTTATCATCAATGTTGGTGATAATAAATTTCCACATCATGAAACGTAAAACTTTTCAATACTTCGCTGAATAAGTAGTTTCACTGCATGAAATGTAATAAATTCGTAATAGAATATATATGAATGTGCTTATATTTATTTTGAGAAAAATCTTGAAGCGCATCACTTTTGAATGTTGAATAAGAAGAATGTATTAGAAAAATAATGTTCTAGAAGTGATCAAGAATGAATAAATGAACAAAAAAAAAATTATGAATGAACTGATACAGTGCCATATAGTGATGCAGTAGATACAGTGAATTGAAATGAAGAAAAACTTTTAACTTAACATTGGATGTAATTTTGATTTGATTGCTTTTACAATTTGATGAACTGATCCAAGTGATACAATAGATACAGTGGTGAAATGAAGAAAACTTTTTCCCTAACATTGATGTAATTTTCAATTTGCATTGTTCGGACAATTTTGGAGGGTACTGAGAAAAAAAAAATTTTAAGCTTTTGCTGAAATCGGAAAGCTTCCAAATGCCATTCGATTCAGATTATCGAGGAAACGTTTTTCGTTCAAGTATAGTTTTTGTTTTCAATAACAGCATTATCTTTACTCAGAATAAATAATGAAAAGAAAAAGAACTTCACATCTCCTAACAACGATGAATGATAAAAATTGTAACATTGATACGATTTTCAACTAAGTTTAAATGCCTCAAAGTATGACATGATTAACTGATACAATAGTTCAAGTATAGCAGGATTCTTTTAAATTGTCAGAAACAGCTGATTGATGAACGCTCGTCTACTAACGTTAAATCAGCTGTTTTCTGACAAGTTAAAAGAATCTTGCTATAAGATAGCAACTCACAGTTCAAGTATAGCAGGATTCTTTTAAATTGTCAGAAACAGCTGATTGATGTACGCTCGTTTACTAACGTTGAATCAGCTGTTTTCTGACAAGTTAACAGAGTCTTGCTATATGATAGCAACTCACAGTTCAAGTATAGCAGGATTCTTTCAAATTGTCAGAAACAGCTGATTGATGTATAGGCCGCGAGGTAAGACATGGACCTTCGACTCCCACTACATGAGACCAAGGCTTCAAATTTTAGGGTGGGGGTAGGGATTTGGTCGCGAGGTAAGACATGACCTTCGATCCTCACATGAGACCAAAACCGAAATTTTAGGTGGGGTGCAGATGCCCAGCAACTGGTCAGTCCGGGTGGGTTCGAAGTGAGCCGATACCTGTAAAGAAAACATAGTCCGGGTGAAAAGAACAGTGACCTTTTATTGTCTCAGATCGAAAAAACAAATGATTGTAGGCTGAGGGGAAGGCAGGCCGAGGGGTTTTCTACACTGACCGTACAATAAATACAGCAGTTTTTCAGCTGAGGGGATGATTTGTAGGAGAAATGAAAGCTCCATCCCTACACTGATCATGCCAGTAGAGTGAGAGCGGATGACGGTGAGAGAGACACTCCATCTCCACCTCTTCAACCGTCACTTGAGTAAACTAGGTCCAGGGGTTGAGGTCCATGTTTCACCTCGCGGCCTATACGCTCATTTACTAAAGTTCAATCAGCTGTTTTCTGACAAGTAAAATACAACTCACAGTTCTGGCCAGCGGCCGTTGCAGCCGCTCCACATGCACCAGCACCAGCTCCACGTCCTGCTCGAGCTTGATGCACTGGTGCACATAGTCGTAGTCGGCGAGGGAGGTGTGCGAGGTGAGGTACTCGGACAGGCCGGCCACTTTCAGCACAAAGCTCGACTGCTCGTCGGATGATGCCAGCTCGCACACAACGTGCATTATCACGTGTTCCACTGTTGTGCTTACTGCGAAACACAAAGAGAACTATTTATTAGATATCATACAAATAATCTAGGATACAAACAGGTTGATTGCAATGTCGAGACTAAGTATTCGCTGTGTGCACGTAGGTGGTAGGGATAATAAAATCGACCCCTGCGCTCACGCGGAATTTTTGTGAACGAAAGCGAGTATTTTAACATGAGAAAGGATAGGGAATAAGCATTTACAATGCATTCAAAGCATTTTCGGATTCCTAATTGTACAAATACCGTTCACAATAGTAATTGCGGCTTCTATTCCTTCCATATTTCCAAACGTAAATTGATTCAACAAAGAAATCGGATCTCAGTTTTGAATTAATCGAGTGAAAAATCCAGTTCAAAAAAAAGCAGCTGATTGATAAGTATCAGCCTAATTCATTTCAAAATAACAACCAATGGGAATGAACTCAGATGTGGATAAACTACTTCGTCTGCTCAGCCAGCTTGAAACATAACCTTCAAAGTTGATTTTAAAACTAGAATTGAAGATTATAATAATGATTAAAAACATGCGATATGTTCATTTTAAATATAATTGCACAATCGATAAGTAGGAAAAATAGCGTCAGGGAATTCTATTTCAATTATAAACTAATTTTTACGTACATAAGCCTATCCTTTCCCATGTTAATCTTCATACGATTATCCGCCAGAGCGCAACACCGTAGATGCTCACAGCGAATAGCAGAATTTTTTAATAATTACTGAATTCAAGACGAAAATAAAAAATGAAACTCACCATCACACGTGAAGGTTACGGGAATATCTCTCCCGGGACATTTCACAACAAGTTTTATACTTGTTCCTTCATGGTAGGAACTCTCCAATGTAGGGCTCACAACCAGTCCTGTATTCGTGTATTGGTCCGAGTAAACAAATTCCTCTGTAAAATCAAACACAGTATCATACAAAAGGAGAATAGAGCAAGATTGAAAATTTATTTGTTACAATAATAAATAATAACAGTTGTTATTTATTCAATTTTAAATTTATTCGCCAAAAATAAAAAATACAGTGACATTAATTTCATTTGACGATTGGCATTAGATAGATACATAGAGAGATATCATTTCTCGACGTTGCTGATCACCATGGATTACGATGGCAAAGAAATAATATCTATCTATCTATCTAATGCCAAGCGTCAAATTAAATGAATATCACTGTACATGAGCGTACAATAGACGTTTAAGAGTGTACTACACAAAGCAGTATAACAGAACTAACTGTAACTAATATGTGTTTTATAAAACTAGTTAATCATTAGAATAGTTTAATAGTTGGAACTATATGATTTATAACTACAGATATATATATTATTTTCATATATCTCAACAAGATAGCCTTGATTTACAATATTGTTGTAACGATAATAAATCGCATGATATGCATAATGATATGCATGTCTAGTGTATGGATAACTTACAAGTCAGCTGTTCAATTCAAGGCCATTTCATCAGAAAGAATTTGATAAGAAATTTGATCGTAAGCAAACGCTTTCACAAGATTTACAGATAACGTGAAGAAAATAAATAAACAAACATTGAAATTCAATACAAAATATTGAAAGACCTACCTCTCAGTTTTTTGACCATTTTATGGAAAGCTATCAGATCGGCATCTTGCAAAGTTGTACGCCGTTTTACAGTGAGTGCATTTTCATACACTTTACTTTGCCTAATAGTCTGTAAAAAAAGATAGATGGTATTTATCACAAAAGTATTTGTGAAAAAATAGGAAAAATATGAATCAACGTCTGAAAGAGCTCAATGTGTAAACTTATTTAGTTTTCAATAAACATATTACATAACAAATTTCATTAAAATTTTGTTGAATGACAATACAGGGTGGCGCATGAAGAATGGATGTTTTTTAAAGTGTTATAAGAAAGTTTATTTGAATCATACATTTATTTTCCTAACACCAAAATACTAAGTAAATAACCCAATTTCAGAATTTGTATGCAAATCTCCAAAACACTTGATTATAATATTTCAAAAATAACATACGAAAGATAACGCCTTTATTGCGTTAAATCATTAAAAGCCTCAAATTGGTCCTTAACTTTTGATAAAGCAGCAATTCATTCATGTATTACAGTATTCAAATCTTCAATGTAACGATATTTACTATAGTAATAAATATAGTAAACTTGAATTTCAAGTAAAGAAAAATCTCATGCCAATAAGCTCGACTTTAAACTTTCTGCTGAAGCTCCGTTGAACGACCATTGCAGATTCATTCTATTGGAAATATTGTTCAACAGTAAATACGCGATTTTTCAAGGTCAATTGCGCCATTGATACTAAAACTGGATACTTTAACCTACAAAATGGTGTCGCTCTGCGGTCACAGGACAGCTCCAGTCCACTGATACTATCCTACTTAAATCCATCCGTTCTTTTTGCGCCACCTAGTATTATCATCACCACTGTACATCACTACATTACTCTACATCACTGCATACTGGGAATGAAAACTGTGAATAAAAACCCCCTGTTGAGTTCTTTGTAATAACTTTTCCAATCAAATTCATTCAATTTTTTCACCAACTGAAACTTTTTCTACATATTATGAAGCAACTTACCCTTGTCGGCCGTTCAGCAGGTCTGCAGGGGGTGGAAGCATTTCTCGGCGGTAGGGGCGGAGGGGTGGTGGGGGTGGCTTTGACAACGGCCGCATAGATCGGATCGGACGCGGATCCGGCTTGCGAACCGGCTATCGAAGGCGGCGAGTACATGTACTCGAACGGATCGTACGGATCGTAGATCGAGTCCTCATCTTTGCAGGGTTCTTCTGCTATAGCTGAAAACAACAACATAGATAAAATAAATCAATTATTCATGCTGTAATAATTTCACCTTGCTTCTAATAAATGGATCATCATCTTTAGTTTCAACTTTAAGTAGGCTAAGGTCATATGAAATTCTTGAAAATTTCGATAGAATTGTATTTTATTGCTGGAAACGTATTTTGTAATTATTGTTTCTGGTGAAATAAAAACATATTCTATTCTATTCATTTCCCAAAAAACTAATACTACAACAAATACAAATTTACAAACATCTACACTTATTAATACAAAATTGTGTTAACAAAAGTTAAAGAAAATGTGTTTCTATGTGGAAAATTGACCTACTCCACTATGGCAAGCCTGTTCTTGAGTAGGTTTGATTTTTTTTCGGAACGAATTAGTAATTAATGAGTGTTAAGTGAGTCAGTAGGTGTCTTGAGGTTATGTTTTCTGTGTTCCGTGTTACAATAATTTTTTTGAAATTACTGTTTCTATTCTCTGTCTTCCTTTGCTTATTAACCAATCTTGTAGGCTACTATTGTTTTCTGAACTTTTGAAGCGAATTACAAAAGTTTACCGGTTTTCTCAAGAAGTAAATAAAGTAATTTGGAAAGCAGAGAATGCTCTCTAGCAATTTTGCTATATATAGTGAAACGAAGTTCCAAATAAAGCTACATGGTTATGGAGACTTCTGCTACAGCAAACACTGACTTGATAACAGAACGAAATACCAAGAGGATTTTCGATCAATGTAACTGTACAAAAACCTACATTATTGAATAATTAGCGATCAGAAGAATGAACAAATAGACATGCGTAGAAGATGAAGGAAATACAGCTCAATAGTTAGATGCTAGACATCGGTACAATCACAGTATGTCTATTCTGTGATTCTTGAAACAATATGACAAACCAGACAAGAGGTTATGGGGAAGAGGAAAATGTAGACGAAAGAAAAGGAAAGAAAAATAAAAGAAAAAGAAGAAGAAGAAAGAAGAATATAATAAGAAGAAAAAGAAAAAGAAGGAAGAAGAAGAAGAAGAAGAAGAAGAAGAAAAGAAAAGAAGAAGAAAGAAGAAGAAGAAGAAGAAGGAAGAAGAAGAAGAAGAAGAAAATAGAAGAAGAAGGAAGAAGAAGAAGAAGAAGAAGAAGAAGAAGAAGAAGAAGAAGAAGAAGAAGAAGAAGAAGAAGAAGAAGAAGAAGAAGAAGAAGAAAAGAAGAAGAAGAAGAAGAAGAAGAAGAAGAAGAAGAAGAAGAAGAAGAAGAAGAAGAAGAAGAAGAAGAAGAAGAAGAAGAAGAAGAAGAAGAAGAAGAAGAAGAAGAAGAAAGAAGAAGAAAGAAGAAAAAGAAAAAGAAGAAGAAGAAGAAGAAGAAGAAGAAGAAAGAAAAAGAAGAAGAAGAAGAAGAAGAAGAAGAAGAAGAAGAAGAAGAAGAAGAAGAAGAAGAAAGAAGAAGAAGAAGAAGAAAAGAAGAAGAAGAAGAAGAAGAAGAAGAAGAAGAAGAAGAAGAAGAAGAAGAAGAAGAAGAAGAAGAAGAAGAAGAAGAAAGAAGAAGAAGAAGAAGAAGAAGAAGAAGAAAAGAAGAAGAAAAAGAAAAAGAAGAATAGAAAAGAAGAAAAAGAAAGAAAAAAAAGAAAAGAAGAAGGTTGAGCAACTGACCATCCTCCTCACTTCGAGCCACCTTGGAGCAGCTTCCCCCCGCCGCCGCTTCCCCGCCGGCACTGATCAGCAGCGGATCGAACGCCTCGAGCAGACTCACGCGCACCCCCCTCTCGCCACCACCCCCGCCGCGGGGGGGCATCGGGTCGCCATTGTCGAACAGCGTCAGATCAATCAGGTTGCTATTGTCGCGTTTCTCGACCACCTTCAACACGTCCAGGCCGCTAGCTGCACTGCCGCCACAGGTGTCTTGCAGCATGGGGGTGCCTGCAATCCACATCAAGACGATTGTGAATTAGTGAAACGCAAATCCAGATATTAGTCACGTTTAGTAAATGACTAATCGGTGTGTGTTGCTTCATAAGAAGGCTGTACTATGACTAATCCGTCTTGTCTACTTGACAAACCATGTCATTAGTGAAACGCAAATCCAAAGAAAGCTATATAAATATTAGATGTTGCTATTAATTGACTGCTGTGAATGCATAGTACCTTAATGGAACGAAAATCCAAAGAAGCATTTATAAATAGTTCTAGAGACTTCTGTAACTGCAAACATTATTACTACATTGACAACAGAGCTAAATAGCAAGAGAATGCTTTTCTTGGCTGTCCACATAAGCTCTTCATTCAATTAATGAATGAGAGAAACAATTAATTAATTTAGCCAGAAGATACAAGAATTAACGAATGAATTAATGAATGACACAATCAATTTATTTAGCCAGAAGATACAAGAAAGAATGAATGAATGTGGTTTGGTGTTTAACATGTATTGTAATTTTTCAAAATTCAAAATTTTATTTATTTATTTATTCAGTAATGTACACATAATACTAAATTAAAGATTCAACAGGCTGTGCCCAGGTTGCTCAAACTGTTCCCTTCTTCAAATTTAGAAAAGTCCAAAATTTAGGTTATGATTCATATTTTCCAAAGTCACAATTCTTCACTCAATTTATAGTAAGTTAATAGAAATTGTTTTTCTAGACTCAAATTATCAGTGAAAACGTACAAGGACATAGCCTCTGGACTATTTCTTTATTTGAAAAAATACATAGTTATTAATGAATAAAAATACATGGACATAGTTGACAATTTAGTTGGAAATTGATACTGAAACAGTTTTGGGCGAATGCCTGTTGTTTCTTCCCACTCATGATGTATGTATTGTCAATTAATGAAATGAATGAATGAATGAAACAATCAACTAATTTAGCCAGAAGATACAAGAATGAATGAATGAATCTAAAGGTTCCAAGTTCGAAATCATAGTTGTTGAACGGGAGTTTTAAGAAACGTGCCACTCCGTCTTTCTCGAGGAGACGAAAGCCGTCGGTCCTGTACCGCCAAAATTACAGCTGTCATCTGTCACCCTCCGCGCCATCACGCACAAGCCTAGAGCTCTGATGGGCACTACCTCAAAAGAATAATAAATGAAACAATCAATTCATTCAGCCAGAAGATACAAGAATGGATGAATTACTTGTAGCTTAAACTCACCATTAAACGCAGACCCAGCGCCTTGCGTCGACAAGCTGCTCCGTGATTGGTCTCCGACAACCTTGGTGAACTTGAACCCAGGCGGATGCGCGTTGAAAGCAGTCGTCGGCGCGTACAGCGGTACTTTGTGCGGCGCATGCGCAAACATGTCGGCCGGCAGATTGAATCCGATTGGCGAGCTGGACAGATGGGCAGAAGGTGGCAGCACAATGGCTGACATCTGATTGGTCACACTATTCGATCGTGACAAGCTGCTCGAGGAAGAGGAAGAAGAGTCGAAGCCGAGGGCTTTCAGATCGAAACCGATGTCTCTTCTGGAAATATAAATACAATTATTATTACCTATAATTTAGTTGCTATTAACTTGAAGAAAATCAAATCAATAATTCCCAAATTAATTTTCCAACATTTGAGTGAAAAATTAAAAGAAAATGATTTGAAACCGATGTCTCTTCTGGAAATATAAATACAATTATTATTACCTATAATTTAGTTGCTATTAACTTGAAGAAAATCAAATCAATAATTCCCAAATTAATTTTCCAATATTTGAGTGAAAAATTAAAAGAAAATGATTTGAAACCAATGTCTCTTCTGGAAATATAAATAAAATCATCATTACCTATAATTTAGTTGCTATTAACTTGAAGAAAATCAAATCAATAATTCCCAAATTAATTTTCCAACATTTGAGTGAAAAATTAAAAGAAAATAATTTGAAACAACTGACATCGATGAGTCTTGATTGATATTATCAAGTCCTCAGTCTTTCGGAGGAGACGAAAAGCCGTCGGTCCCGACTTCCCAAAAACATTCGCAATCGCTCATAATCACCCCTCTCATTACCCACACACAAGCCTACAGCTCATGTGGGCATCACTCTCAGAAAAAAATTATAGATTATGTTGATTCGAACTATGAAATACATAGAAAATATAAATAATGTTAACATATCAGTGAACTCCTCTATAATTATTACTGAATTTGTGTTCTGTGTTTAACCATAAATGAACCCTAGATGACACTGGACATTATAATTATAATAGACTGGACAGTTTAATACAAAATGAGAATATGTAATTATTGATAATTATTGACACCACTGGTTCCTTTCAATTTTTTTCTCATTCACGCTTCTCTAGACGTTTTTCACGGTTTATTTTTACAGCTAACATCAACTTTGATATTCCTTCCTGTGAAAAAGAGTTGAAAATGTAGGTAGAGCTCTAACATCAATTTCAATTTTCCCGCTGGAGAACTTTATGAAACCTCAAGTTTAGCTGACTTGTTTAATGAGAATATTGAGGGGAATCAATATTATGGAAATCGGATTGATTTTCATCAAAATTAATAGCTATTGAGGAACCGGGTGTGAGTCTTCAAGATTGTATTAATATACAATGAAGACTTTCCTATACAAAAAGTATCAAAGTTTGAAACAAAGTTTAAATCAAAGAATTCAATAATCATCTTGAAAGGCGTTTCGTTTGAAAATCATATATTACAAGTTTTAAAATAAATTTCATTAGAATGTGAGTTGCGAATAAACTACTTACACAGAACCGGCAGACGAAGATAAACAATGGTAATCGGAAGTAATAGTTGTGGTGCTATTTAAACGGCTAAGAAATGCGGAGCCTTGGCTCTCGCTGATCACAGATTCATCACTAATACTGCAAAAAAGAAAAACAGTATTAATCATACTATTTCGTCATTCAAACAATCAATCAAGCTTTATTTACATTTCATGAACATTTACCCACTACTCACACCTGGAAACTTCACATCGAAAAGCAACTCATCGCTCGGCTACTCAGCGATGCAGCAGTTGCTTGTCATACTCACAGCCGCTACTCTAGTTGCCAGAGTTGCTGTTCGACTACTATCACAATATTCTGAGAAGTAAATATTTGGAGAATTTTATAACATCTTCGATATTTTATAAGTTGGAGTGACCAAAAAATCATGAAATACTACTTCTTAAAGCAAATAACCCTACTTTTCCAGTTTGATGTGGTTAGAATATCACCTAACCTCACTTTTCTGTACATAGAATCTGTCCACACATCGCTCGGCGACCAGCATGTCAGATCGAAGAGCAACTCAGTTGCGCGGCGAGCGTCTTCAGTCAATATGCTGCGTCGCTGAGTCGCCGCGATGAGTTGCTTTTCGAAGTTTCAGGTGAGCCATACTATTACCCCACCTATATTTGTGATCATTTAAAAAAGATGTTTTCAACCAACCTTAATTCAAGGTCGTTAAGGTCGCTGGAGGCCTTGGGCCCGGTGGGGCTGTGAAACGAGATAAGGTCACTTGAGGGGGCGCCCGAGGCGGAGGGGGCGTTTGTTGTAACACTGTTACGACGTACCGCGGTGGGGGGAGGCCGGAGTTTAGGCACTAGTGGTCCACCTAAAAAACAAAACAAGAATTAAAGAAAACAACTTCAGTGTGACTGAAGTAAGGGGTGAAAATTTGTAACAGTATTTTCAAATAGAGCTCGAGTAACACTCTCCATCCAATGGTTGAGAAGCTTCAATGAAAATATTTTTTAATAATAACTATAGTCCGATCCACGTCAAGGAGGAGATGGAGAGACTGTGTTGCAGGGGACATGAGGGAAAAGGAGCTGACAGATGAGGAGGCCGGGAAGAGAATGGTAGGGAGGAGGAAGATACGGAATAGCGACCCCGAATAGGGAAAAGCTAAAGGAAAAGAAGAAGAAGATAGTCCGATCCACGTCAAGAAGTCAGCATTGTTTATATGAGGAGCATTGATGCCAAGTTTCATTGAGAGAGAAAGAGAAAACTGCACCCAACGTGTTTGTTGGGACTGTGTGCGACAACAATGCACAGTGCGGCAACTATGCACAGTGCGAATAGGATACACACATCAGCAACTGCCTTGTGCTGAACAAGGATAGCATCCCATCTAAGCAATGCTGACTTCTTGACGTGAATCGCACTATAGCTCAATGTTTTATCTGACTCCATGATAGATATGAATGAACGAAAGTTTGATATAAATAACAATTGATTTATCTAACAATGCTGTTCTGGAAAAGCCAATTATTCTTATAAAATTTTCTTCAATTATTTTTTTTTTATTGTAAGTCAAGATTTATTTTAACTTAGAGAGTTAGTTTTAGTCACAGTATTAAAAGCAGCATACACCGATGCAAAGACCAATCGGCGTGTTGCTTCAAGCAAGTATGTGAAGTACTGTGACTAAACGTGACTAATCTTGTCTTGTCTTGACTAACCGGTGTACGCCTAGCCTAAGTTGTTAAGAAAGGTTTTGCTCATTGTATAAGAAAAGGATTTATCATGGAGTTCTACTGATAAAAAAGGATTTATCATGGAGTTCTACAAAATCAAAAGAAATTCAACAAATAAGTGGAGAAAATAAAAAGTTACAAAAAAATTCACTGAAACTGTTAATTATTTCAAGGGAGAAAAACTTCAAATTAATTCAGTCAACAAACCTGCATTAAAAGATCCCGGCCTTGGTCTAGAACGAGGCTCAACGCTGGTCTCAATACTGCTACTTCTTTTCACGGCTCCGCTGGACACCGAGTTGGCTTTCGATAGTTTGTTAGTGGTTTTTAGCTGCATACCTGGCAACATATCGCATGCACAAACCCACACACAATTAATCACTAAAACGTGTTAATCAATAAAACAAATCAGTTCATTTATTTCATACAAACATGTATTATTGAACTACTGTATTCAATTCACTTTATTGCCAAAAAAAGAAAAGTAAGTAGGCTATTAAATGAAAATGAAAGTTTTTTTTGAGGG